>JASCZI010181447.1:56522-69179 GCA_036250425.1 Stylosanthes scabra
TAAATGATAATTCAGATTGGCAAAATTCGAACCTGCTAACAATATGACATAGAACATGTGAAATATTTCCCCCAAGGAGAACACGAGTCACCAAAGTACATAAATAGAACTTCATTAAGAAAGCTCTATTTTAATCAAAAGACTCCCATATGGGCTTATAAGTAATGTTCATTGGAACTACAACTAAACTACGTAAGCAAAAATTAATAACTACAGAAAACCAACGCTTTCATAGTAATACACTTTTTCCCCTTTTCATTTGAAGTGTATCAAGCAATAAGTTCATTTTATTTCTTATCTTTATTGAATGACATCAATTATAAAAAGGACATACATATATGGATGGAACAAGAAGGGGAGCCTCGGAGCAACGATTAAGTTGTCTCCATGTGACCTCAAAGTTAAGGATTCAAACTGTGGAATCAGCCAATTATCATGTTAGGCAGCCTATATTATACCCTTTGGGTGCATGCCTTCCCAAATGCATTATAAAATATCTACTGGGAACACTCTAAAAATATAGGGGCCCCAATGTAGATAACATTGTTTAGAATTTTGATGAAACAGTGTCTCCCACAGTAACATTATTGAAGAGAAAGTATGGTTAATTTGGCTTTTGCAACTCTAGAATTAGATCATGCAAACTAATCCAAGAAAATAAATTTAGTCATTTGTTGAAGTCAATACATGTGCCTATTAGTGAATGACACATCTACAGTGAAAATAAATCTAGTGATGAACACAAATTCTATTATCTCCATGAATCAACTTTCAAGGATGTAAAATATCAAGCTAAAGCACTAGCATGATTGCATTTATGTCCCCCATCATAAGGGCAAGAAAATAATGGAATCATACACGAGACAACCAAAGGGAAACAGCAACTTACTAATGCAACTTGAGGAAAAAAGCACTCAAAGCACATTTTGGTTTCAACCATTCAAATAAGCAAAGATTTAAGCATTGACCCATATAATGTTCAAAACTTCATTAGATGGTGCAACAATCTGATGATGCAACAGTCATGAGATCGAAAGGACATAAAAATTCAATGATTTGGTCATAGGTATAGAAACGAAGTTAATTAAAGCTCCTCTCACAGTCCTTTCCTTGGGCATAAGACATATCAAAGACAAGAAACCTACAGGAGTAAGCAAAACAAGAGGAGCAAAGCAATAAATACCTGTACAATTGAAGAATGGAGGTAAAAGTTGTGAGGCACAAGAGTTGCTCCCATAAGACCCATTAGAACAAATGCACTCTCCCCACTCAACTTTGTTTGTATTCCATTCATGGATAATGAATTTTCTGGTCGGTTAATAAGAAGTCCAAGTACAAAAGTAAACAATACAAAACCTGCTACAACTTGACCTAGGATCTTAGCCTTCTCAACATCCTAGACAAAGAGGAAGTAGTGAGTATAGTTTTGGTCAAAAAAGGTTGGCAAACACACAAGGAATTATACTTACAAGTATGACAGCAAGAAGTAGATGAAACATAGCACCGTTGGCAGTTAAAAAGACACAAGTGAACAAATCCCACCCAAAAATAAGATTTAATCCTTGTGCCATGCCCAAGATCTAGCAAAATAGGTAAAATAATAGCTTCATGTCAAACAAGGTTGGTACTTTCTACAACAGATTGAGCACATGTAAATGAAATTCATTGCTGAACAACCAATCATAAAGGTTACTCAAGACTAAGAATATTACCATGTTAAGATCTAGCATAATCACCGAAAGTTCTGCTTGAATCCCAAGAAAAATGCATGTCCATGTATCATACTCTTTGCTGCAAATCTTTGGAGATAAGAAGCAAAGTTAGTCTGCATGAAATGTACACCAAGTATCTGCATGATATTTAATCCAAAGTTGCTAAGCATGCATGTGTGAGCTTGCTCATATGAGGATTTTCTTAGATAATGTAGAAAATAAAATAGAATAGGAGGAAACAAGTCATGTTTTTCATTCCAACTTTAAATTTCCTAATGTGTAATAAAAGGAAACAAGGCTAATAAAATGGTAAAAAATCAAATGGACCGTATTCAGTTTTGAGACAAAAGCCGAGCAGTGTGCAAACACTTCACAAAATAGAAACCTTAACACATCATAGTATAGTTGCATGTAAAACCCCAGAGACAAAAACAGGATACCTGAGCAAGATCTCTTCCAGTGGTTACACCAATCCTCGCAGCTGTGTACTGACAGAAGATAGCAGCAAAATTGAAAATAAGCATAAAAGCCATCAGATCAAACCCAAACCTCGCACCACCTTCAACAGTTGCAACCCACTTTCCAGGGTCAACATATCCTATTGAAATTAAAAGCACAGGTATAATGGCAGGAAGTGACTGCTGAAGGAAGCCAAGCTGTTGGTTAGGATTTGATGCCTCTGCTTCCATTTTACTCTCTGATATCGTACGAACAACAAGGCTACCGGAGAAAGATGATACTCAGACGAATGCTATCAAGTAGTCGAAACTCTCAGAGAAAGATAATACTCAGACGAATGCTATCAAGTAGTCGAAACTCTCAATGAACCACGGATAGCTGTATAACTGAAAATTGGCTACATTAATATGGAAAGATCATCTCCTACATGGCCAATCATCAATCAATCCAATAACCGCTTCACATATAAATTACAACTAGCTAGCTGCAAACAATTCACCAAAGCATATATTCGTTTACGCGAGCCAGCAGCCTACAATATTTTAGCCATTAACACTAATCATAGAAATCTGGTGTTCCTCATCAAGTCAACCCCAATACAATCACAACAATATTTTTACAACATCCCCCAAATAAATATTACATTCATCTCCTCGCCTTGACTGAAAGTCAACCCAATTCAGACCAAACCTCACAAATAAAGGATCCCCAGCTAAATCCACTCACCTCCTCCTTCTCAAACTTTGAGAACCCTGCATTACATTGATTGAAAAGCTTTAGTACCCTAATACAAAATATAATTAAGAAAATAAAATATAACAAATAAATAACGAAACACACAGAAGAGGTGAAACTGAGGAATAACCCCATCACTGAGAAAGAAAGCAACATCATCATCATCATGATTAGATTACAATCAAGGAAGCCAGGAGTAACACTAATGTGTTCCGACCCCAAATACGTGTTAATAAAATTATCTTTTTTAAGAAAAATATCTATGAAGAATTTGCCCCCAAAATAAGCACGTCAGAAACAGAGCAATAAATCTTGAAGCACCGAAGAAGAGTAAAGGCAATTAAAAACACAAAATTGAAACATCGTCAATAAGCACAAAATATGATAACCTAATTCAGCTCAAATGAAAAAATAAAATAAAATAAAACCCTACAGTGGAAGAAAAAACAAAAAGAAGCTTAAAAGCAGCTCAAGTTCTGGGAAAGATAATAACAATAAGAAGGAAAACGGAAACGTAGGGTTGGATCTGATGAAACAAATGAACGAATTTCATAGTTGCTGGTTAGGGTTCTGAAGAAACAGAAAATAGTTACCCTCGTCTTCTTCTGCTGCTTCTTCTTCTCAATTTCCAAACTCTCTTCTCTTCTTTTCACTCCTCCTATGAAGTAGATCTCACACACTCCAATGAGACCATCGCCATCGCAAATTGTGATTATTATATATGCAGAATAATTATTGTAGGCGTCAATGAATTAATTAATTATTAATTATTATTATATAAAATACGAAATTATTTATGCACATGATGATATATGATGTAAGAGAAAGATTTTCTGGGCAAACATAGAAAGGAAAAAAAATGGTTTATTTTATTTATTATTTATTTACTTTATTATAAAGAAGAAAACTATGGTTTGGTGTTTCTGTGCCAAATTAGAGAGAGAAAGTGTTTCAAAAAGAGGCCAGAAAGATATATATAAAAATTAAAAAGACAGTTACTGTTTTCCCTTTTATTTTTTTCTTTTTATGGGTTTAGGTTATTTTTAATCTGATTAAAATCATGTATGGCTTTATAGCATTGGTGACTTTGTTCCCATGTTCTCTGTGAAAACGTTACTGTAGTAATAAAGTAAGTAATATAATAATGAAGTTAATACATAAAAATTAGTGGGGTCACTTTCAAGCAGTTTTCACTTCCCTTATTGGTCTTGTTCACATTTGCGGAATTTGACGGCAATTTAAGAGAACGTTAATCACTAATCACCCAGGTTTAGTCCAAACTCCAAAGAAAATCAAGGGCGTGTAAAGCTCGTCAAATTTTGTCAACTCTCAAGAAAATCTACAATGTCCTACAAGCAATAAATAGCAATCTATTTATTTCTGATTTTATATAGTACTCATACTACTATGTATTAAGTGTGTTGTGGCCGTACCCTTATAATTATTCTTCAAAATTATACTTTTTTAGGTTTTAAATAAGAGAAAGTTTGATAACTAATATTCTTCTTTTTTTTCTTTTTCTTTATACTATGAAACACAGACACGGATATAGATGTGAGACACGACACACAACACGCCAAATAATAAAGCATGTCTGGCTAAAAACACATAATATGAAATGTCCGTAGGCAACTTATAAAAGTGTCTGTGCTTCATAACTTTTTACCACCCACTATTTTTCTAATTATACTCATTGGCTTCCTATTGATCCTCTAACGTTGATTATGTATCATTGGCTCTCTATTTTAAGAAAAATTCTTGGAAGCCAATAATAGGTATACAAATAATCAAAGAAACATATAACAAGAAATAATAGTAAAAAACATAAAGTCACCAAAAAAAAATAAGTCACCAAAAAGAAAATAGTAAAAAAACATAAGTCTCATATTTTTTATTAGACAATTTTATAATGAAAATGTCTTTACAATATACTCTTATTCTATAAAGAACACTCACAAGTTTTATTTTAAAAATAAAATAAAATACTTCAAATCATAATTATACAACTAGGACTGCACACGGATCGAATCGGATTAGATATGACCATTTTCTCTATTCGATCCGCACAGTTTTTATCGGATCGGATACAATATCCGCACTTTTGACCTTCATATCCGATCCGATCTGAATGCGGATATATCCGTGGATCGGATTGCGGATATATCCCCAAATATGACTCAATTTAGAAAAAAAATTATATAATCTGAAATTCAAAAAATAAAATTAAAATAATTTGAAAATGTAAAAATTAACAACATCACACTGTAACAACCATAAAAAATTACAATTAATAAAATTGAATAAAAAAACTACCAGATCTGATCTATGATCCATGATAGATGAATAACAAAAGAAAGAAAAAAATAGCCAATTTGAAGCATGATTAAACGATATTCCTATACAATCATATGCGAAGCTGAAGCAGGAGCAAAATAGAGACAAATAATGAATTAGAAAAAATAAATCTGAGAAGAACGTTGGAAGAATGGCAACACAGAAGAACTAGACGAACCACTCTCCACGATAGTCGGCAGAGACACAAAGGGGCAGAGGAATAGAGGCGTTATGAGAAGATCAACGGCAGTCCCGAGAAAAACAACGAGACGGTGTCGCAACGAGAGAAACACAGAGAAGACGGCGTTGCAGCGACAAGAAGGGGAGACCGGATAAGTGATGGACGACTTGAAGCACGGAAGGAAGGAGACGGTGGTGGTGATAGCGCACGCGGCAGAGATGATAGATGATGGTGGTGGTCGTCAGTGATGATGATTGATGGAGGAGATGGAGTGACAAGAGAAATCTATCTTACTCTCTCGGTCTCAAAGTGTAGAGATGTGTGGATAATGGAGTGAGGCTACGGTTTCTAACATATAACATATATATTTTCTATTTTTATTAATTCTTTTTCATTAAGTGCGGATCTGCGGATCTGCGGATACCAACCACACATCCGCGATCCGATCCTTTGAAAGTGCAGATCGGATCCAATCCGATCCGATGACTATGCGGATCGGATCAGATCTGTAATTTGCAGATTGAATGCGAATATTCACCGCGAGTAGGCGAATCTAATCCGATTCATATGCAGCCCTATATACAACCACTCATTATGAAAACTCTTTATCTCTTCATTATTATTTCTCTCCACCATAATATGCATCTTCCTTATTTTAGTAGTTATGATTTATTTATGAACCATTAATAGAAACAATCAACACTCAGTTTAACTAACACTCAATTTCTTATATTTTAATCAAAAAAATAATTTGTTAAAAATAAACCTAATCAGCTATTTTTTTTCACATCTTTTTCCGTTGAAATTATAGTTCAACTCTCAAAGTATTAAAACTTTTTTTTACTATTAATTTATTATGCTTGGAAACTCGTAGTATTAACCAAAATTAAATGTCCAAATACACCGCACCTCCCAATTAAATTTACAAACAACAAACAAATTCTCAACCAAAATTAATTGTTCTTGTAGCTAGTACATGTAATTGTCATTTAATTTTGTTCAATAATAATTAATTTATCCATACCATCTTATTTAACTCCACAATTAGAGAGAAAAAAAAACGGGTATTTGTTAGGAATAATATTATTGGACTTATAATCTAATTAAATTTAAAAATTATATTATAAATAGAAGTAATTTATAATAATTTAATTAAGTTTACAATGAATGAATGTATAATTTTCTGTTCTAATTGATAGTAATTCTTATGAGCATCACTGTCATTCTTAAAAAGTAAGAAGAATTACAAATTTTTTTTCTAATTTCCTTTTCGTTTGGAAACGTCTACATATTTGTTGCAATTAAAGACATGCACGGTCTCTGGTCTCTGCGGCCTTGTCAAATTGTACCAAGCAAATCTATAGAAATCTGGAAGTAGAGTAATAAACAATCTATTTATGATTGTACTCCAGTACCCTTATAACTCCGCAGTAGTAATTCATTATCTTGATTATTTATCATATCACTGTAAGAAATTCGCCTAATTGCGGCGGCTTCTTAGCGGTAGTTAAATAAACCGTCGTTAAAGGACAACGTCGATGATTTTTGCGACAATTTATCATATTTAATGATTGTTTAAAAAAATCGTCGCGAAATTGATGAGTGTAGCAACGATTGATATAGGATTCACCGCGGAACGAATAAATGGTAGGGATATAGCAACGGTTGAAGTCAGAACCACCGCAAAATATATTTTTGTTTATTCAACAGTTTTAACTTAGATTTTAATTTAGTAAAAAATTATAATAAAAGAAAATTTAAATGTTAAAATAATATTTCATATCATTCAAATCTAATTAATTAAAAAGTAATAACTTCAATTTTTACAGTTAACAAAATATTTTTTAAATAATAGATAAAATATAAACCACAATTTAATTTAATAAGTCATCTTAATAAATATATCAATAATTTAATTTAAATCGTTCATAAATAATGCACAACTTACATATTATACTTGAGGAGATTGCTTTCTAGAAGTAATGTGTTTTGATTAAGGTATGAGTTCTTTGAATGCTTGTGTGTGTGGCTTCATACTTCTGGTTCAAGACTTATGAGTTTTACTAAGCATTGATTAGAGAAATTCAAGGAGAGGATTCATATGAAAGAGTTATGGGTAGTTATTCACGGTGTTGAAAATAGGGTGTTTACTTTATGTACTTTTTGCATGTTTTGGTGTTTTTTGTTATTTTGGATTTATACTCTTGGATCCTAGTTAGTCCTAATGACATTGCTGAAGGGACTAACTTAGGACTCTAAACTTGTCGCTTTGCTCCCTGTTTGGGTCGAGAATAAAACCAACATTTCGAAAAAAAACTTGCATATTATACAAACTTCTATATAAATAATTAGAAGCGTTGTATGTATTGAATGTTGGGTTGGCTTGGTGGAATGGAAGACATAAGGGTGAGCACCGGTTGGGTTGGTTCGGGTTTGAAGGAAAATAAGAACCGAACCGATTAAATTTTAATTGGTTTGGATTGATTTGGATTTGAGATTTTTAGCAAGTGAATTCGAACCAAACCGAACCGATTAAATAATCCGGGTTTGATTGGTTTGGATAATTGAATACTCGATTGAGAATAAAATTTTGAAAAAAAATATAAAAATATAAGAAAAGTATTTATGCCAATAATAAATAATAATAAAAAATTAATAAAAGGTAATATATTATCAAATTTATACTTTAATAAATATAATAAAATTTTTTAATGACTATAAATATAATAATTTAAGTTAGGAAGAATAAAATTATACATATATTATTATATTTTATTATTTTTTTAAATTAATATAAACTTAATTGGGTAATCGGGTTGGTTTGGGTATTGTGACATCAAAACTAATACCCGAACCGACTAAGATCGGGTTGGTTTGGATCTGACCCAATTATATCCGATTACCCATTGGATTTAGAACTGATATAATTGGATTGGTTTGGTTTTGATCGGGTAATTGGATTACCCATACCCATACTCACCTCTAGGAAGACATGCTGAAAGAGCTTAGACTACCCCTTAGTCTCTGGTTCGAATCTTTCCTAAAAATCGTTTAGCAACGCCGTTATATGCGGCGATTGGGTAACTGCCGCAAAACAATAAAAAAACCGCCACTAAATCCCACATTTCTAGTAGTCTACAGAGTATTTGATGGTTAAAATTAGTTTATATTAGTCTTCAAGAGATTTAAACATTTTAATTTAGTTATAAAAAATAAAATAATAAATTAAATTTGTCATTCAGTCAGTTAAATAATAATATATCACAAAATGATTTATATCACGTCATATTTAACTTACAGAAACATAATAAACTCTCAAGTGTATTTTTTTATAACTAATTTAAAACATAATTTAATCTTAAATTGTAATGTACCATTCTAATTAGTTTCTCATGTAATGATTTCTATTATAATAAGTTAATAATAATTAAATAATTAATTGAAGAACATCTCTGCATTTTTAGTGACTATTCTACACTTGAAAGTGACTATTAAAACACCACCAAGTTCTTGGATAACTTAAGATTGAGGCAAAATCAATTTATGCTTTAATATTGACTTTGGAACATATAATATGAAAGCAACATTTCATGCTTTCGCATTATTGAGTCAAAACTTTATGTAAGAGAGCATTTGAGATGTCATTTTAATTTAATATTACATGTAAATCCTTGTCCATTATCAAACTTGCAAAACAATTATTTTTAATAATATTATAATATTATATTATCTAAATAAAATATTTCCTGCTAAAATGACCTAAAAATTTATAAATCACATTTGTTTGACTTTATTTTTATTAGAATTATGCTTGTACATTAAATTCACTTTGTTTTGGAATTTTCTCAAAATAATTATTATAGACAAGTTTTATCCAAATAAAATTTTGTATACTTTTCAAAATTTTGTATATGCTAATTGACAGATTTATTTTTGGGCACTGCGAGAGGTGTGGATTTTTTACGACTGTCAAAAGAAATTTATTCACCATAAATGAAATTAAATATTCAATTGCATAAAATGCGTCACTCAATTAGTAATAAACTTCGTTCTTATCAAAATGGTACCTACGTGAGGAGTAAATATAACTTGGGAAGGTGAGAATGACGACATAATATATATTATTTATCATTAATTCTATTTTTATCTTAAAATCAGTCATTATATATTTTTATATAAATATATATGTAACTTTTTTATTATTAATGTATCTTGATTGATGTATAAATAATATAACATATCATTTATTAAATCTATAATAGAATTCTATAAATAAGTCACTTTTAATTTTATTAAATTAAATACTGCATTACAAATTTTATATTAAAAAAGTTTACTTGTATTTTGTAAAAGCTATACTCTACTTGATTCTCTTCTTTCATTTAATTAATATAAGAGTTTAATTAACATAGAACACATGTTAAGATTATTAATTTAAATTTTTTTATAAAATATAATTTTTATGTATTTATTAGAATAAAAAATTAAAATTATTTACTAATAATAATTGTACCATGTGTTCTCAAAATATATACTAACTAAATTTTTAAAATAAAGCGTCATATTCGGAGTATTATTATTAGATTTTTATTTATATAATTGATAAAAATTATTAGTACAACATAAGATCTCAGAATCTGAAAATTTGATTCTCGACGAAGAAAAATAAATTGGTAAGGCAAAAGCAGAGGTGAGTGACTTGATTCAATGCATCTTAATGAATAATCATAACAAGATTGGCCAAAATCTGCACGTGTGTAAAAATTAACATAACAGTAACAGCACCTACCAAACGCTGTCTATCATCTTTAATTGCTAATTTTTTTTCATGGTATCATCACAGAAAGATAAAACCTGAGGCACATTTCACACATTTATTGAGTGGAATCTGCATGTGCATGTGCATGTGCATGCTCTATTTATATTTACCAAAAGAAGAACAAGAGCAGCACCTGTCAATGAATGAAATGAAACCTTACTAATTAGGAAAAAAATGTTAAGAGGTCCTTTACTTCTCACAGTATTCAATTATAATTCACGTAAAGTTTACCCTTATATTTTAAAAGGCTTAAATACCTTTAGAATTCTATAAAAAAAAAATTTTAAAAGTAACACTACAACAAAACCGCCATTTAGTAATTAATTTCAAAAGTTACTTTAGGAAGAATTCGAACCCAGGACAAAGAAATCCAAGTTCCTTCACTTCAGCATGTCTTTCACTAAGCAAATCCAACATTAATATACATAATGCAACTAAATATATAAATATATATAGAAATCTCAATAATATGCAAGTTATTTGTATTATTTAAAATTGTGTAAATTTTAATTATTGATATTTTTCAATAAGATGTCTCATTAAGTTATGATTTATATTTTTTATTATTTATAAAAAAATATTTTAATTAACTCTAAAAATTGATGCATTCACTTTTAATTAATTATTTCGAAGTGATATGAATTATTTTTTTAACATGTAAATTTTATTTTATTATAATTTTATATAATTATTTGGCGATCCCACCTAGTGAGGCAAAACTTTGTTATTGTTGTATAATTTTATATAATTATTTACGTTTCTTTAATAATTTTTAAAAACTTATATTTTTCGACAAATTTTATCTTGTAAAATTGCACAAAAAGTTCAACACATATACTATTTTTATTTATCATTTTTATCATAAAAGTGTTAAAAAAATATATTGTTTTCAAATATATTAAAAAAAAGTTGTTAACATGTATGAATATTTTAATTCCATTTAGCGGCGGTTTTTGTTAAAACCGCCGCTAAATGCCCAAGAGCTAGACGTTTCGCGGCGGTTGCAACAGAAATCGCCGCTAAATTCCCAAAACAGCTGATAAATGTATCTATTTAGCGGCAGTTGTAATAGAAACCGCCGCTAAATGCCCACAAGATCGACGTTTCGCGACAATTGAGCCTAAACCGCCGCTAAATCCAAAAACTTAGCAGCATATTTTAAAAATCGCCGCAAAAATCGACACTATCTGCCAGAATTATTGTAGTATAATTTTGTTCCGAGAATTTTTTCTTTTTGTTCTAATTTATACCGTTGGTTAATTTACTCGGTTAAAAACTGGTGTGACAAATTTAGGATTTTTTATTAAGAAAAATTCAAAATTAAATATATATATATATATACTAAAATTTTATTACAAATGAAATAACATATATCTCATTGTCTCTGACAACGAAATATATAACAATGAAATTTTATTACATATCACGTTAAAATTTATTTTATTAATATTACATCAATGCTTAAGAAAACAAACTAATGACTAAAACTAAAATAAAGACATTTTAAATTTTATAGCATGAAAATACTTAAAAACAGATATATGGATAAAAATTAAATCTTTTATAGAAACCGAAAAGTTTATTTAAATCGACTAAAAATATAAAGATTTACTTTTTTTCAGATGTATATTATAATAATTTAAAGAAAATAAATGTACTTTAGTTTTTGTAAGATTTGGGGTGTGCATATATAATATAAATTAACTCTATGAATGCACTACAATGCAAGATACCTTAAATATTTTTTTCCCCTGTATGTGTAAAATAAGTTTTCATATCATTTTAAGATTGAATATGTGAAATGAAACTCAACCTCATCAACAATTTTAAGTAATTGGATGAGACCAATAATAATATGTCTAACCCTGTTTTTGATAAACTCTTAATATAATAAAATATCGGTTTCTTTAATTTTCATAGCGTCATAGTGAAAGTCAACCATTCCTTTAAATTTCTCCCTTTTTTTATTACGTAGAAACTTATCTATATATCAATTATCATTCAAGAAGTATTCAGATTACAATATTTCATGTTTAACATCCGAAAAGAATTTAATTTTAATGTATCGTATAATGATGTTTTATACGTGTGTTTAATTATATAATATCATATTATAAATTTTTTTTTATTAATTGTATGATTAATTATCTAAATATGTCCGTGTATTAAAATTAACCTCGCAGGAGAAACACTGTTCAATTTACGTTGAAATGGGATTGTTATAAGCAAGTTTTGCTAAAATTAGGTACTCCTCTTTTATTTAATTTGCATATACTTTTTTCCTTTTTGGTGTGCAAGCTAAGAAGATTGAAAGTCAACTTAATCATTTATTGAGACATGTTATTTTCATTGAGTTGGTTTTTTTTTTTTTTTTTTTTCTCGACACAGGGGTGGGGGGTTGGGTAGCTTTTGCTACC
>JASCZI010181448.1:0-27520 GCA_036250425.1 Stylosanthes scabra
TTGTTTGTTGTTTTTGCTTTCAAAGCTAAATCCTCAAATCCTTTGTTGGTTGTCATTCATCAAAACCTAAAACATAACCTTTGCATACAAACAACATGGTTTACACGCCGTAACGCGGCTAGAGGTCGTCATGGAGGGCCTCCAGGTTGTCCTCAAGGACATTATTTTCTACATCGCGGAAGGGGTCGTCGATCCTTCCAGAATATACCTCCCCATGGGGCATCATCGAAGGCACCTGTTTCGAAGCCTTCTGCTTTGGATAGATTGGTCTTCCCAATTGAAGGGAAAGTCTCTAACTCGAACAGCCTCTAATCAATTTAGCCCCCGAAGCCTCTGCTGAGGACGAGAACGATGTTGAGTTAGATTATGAGGATGAGTTTCTAGATGAAGAGATGATTGGGGTGGTGTCCATTCAGCCTTATGAGTTCACTGCAGCCCTTCATACAGGTCCAACTCAATGTTACTTGGAGGGAGATTATTCCGAAGTGGGCCCTAGGGAAACTACTATGACTTTCTCTGAGGATCATGGCACCATTCCTTTTGAAACACCCACTGCATTTCAGAAAGCCCATTTGAAGCCATTGCATGTCAAAGGCTTTCAGAATCAAAAGGAAGTCAACCGCATTTTGGTTGATGGAGGGGCTGCTATCAGTTTACTACCGGAGCGAATGTTCCGGACGTTGAAGAAAGATGACTTCGATCTTCTTCCCACCAATATTGATGTTACTGACATCTCTGGTCGATCAACACCTGCTAAGGGATTGGTTAGTTTAGAAGTTGAGATCGGAACTAGCGTAAGGAAGACTATGTTTGTGGTGGTGTCTTCCAAGGCTAGTTACAATGCCCTTTTAGGGCGTGATTGGATACATGGGGTTGGTGCGATCCCATCTACTTTGCACCAATACATGCTTATTTTACATGAGGATGGGAAGATAGATCGAATTATTGCTGACGATAGTATTTATGTCGAGCAGATGCACGTGGATTTCAAGGTCTACAATCAAGTCGTCAAGCCCATTGATGTTGATCGAGAACTGAATTTGTATAACTGCTGTGGTTGTTTCATGACAGATGAGGGGATACAGGTAGTGTTGAATCGACCACGGCTGTCACTTCCTCCGACGGGTTGGGACTCCCCATAGTCAGATGGCTTCCGGGCATGATATTTCTGAAACCCGCCTTAATAATGATGAGATTTCCCTTTATTATGCTCAAATTAATGCTTACTTAGGATGTAGTTCTATTTCGGTGGTTAGCATCGATGATTTAGTTCCTCCATATGCTGCATGTTTTTCCCATTATAGATCGAGCTCAGAGTGTTCTGAGTCTCTTAGTTTACATTCTTCTGCTACATGTTCTTTTGTAATTAATTTAGGGTCTTTTGTCGAGGGTGATGTGTTGTTTGCCACACATCATTGTGACACAATCAATCCTTCGGATCCTATTATGAATAAAGGATCTACTGTCGAGGGTGATGTATTGCTTGCTACACATTATTGTAACTCAATCAATCCTTCGGATCCTGTTATAAATAAAAGTGTGTTTGCTACATATTGTTGTAACTCAATCGATCCTTCGGATCCTGTTATAAATAAAAGTGCGTGTTTATCTCAAGTGCCTGTCGATTTTTCGATGGATTGTATTTACGATCTCGAGCCATTAGGATTAGAAAAAATTTCAATAAATGATAAGCCGTCAAACAAGGGTTTTGAATCCCAAGATCCTCTTGAGAAAATTAATCTTGGGGATGAGAAGTGTTTTCGACCCACATATATTAGCAAACAAATCACTTCCGATTTTCATATTTCCTTAATAGAACTTTTGACAGAATATAAAGATTCTTTCGCGTGGGATTATGACGAAATGCCAGGTTTGGCCCGTTCACTAGTTGAACATCGGTTACCCTTAAAACCACGTTTTCGACCTGTGAAACAAGCTCCTAGGCGTTTTGCGCCATCAATTCATAGCAAGATTAAGGAAGAAATCGAACGATTGCTAAAAGCCAAATTTATTCGAACGGCACGCTATGTTGATTGGGTTTCAAATATTGTTCCTGTTATGAAAAAGAATGGTAAGCTTCGTGTCTGCATTGATTTTCGCGATTTGAACAATGCAACCCCCAAGGACGAGTATCATATGCCAGTGGCAGATATGTAGGTAATGAAATCTTGAGTTTTATGGATGGGTATTCAGGATATAATCAAATTTTCATCGCCGAAGAAGATGTTTCGAAAACGGCATTTCGGTGTCCATGCGCCCTAGGCACTTATGAGTGGATCATGATGCCTTTTGGTCTCAAGAATGCTGGGGCAACATACCAGCGGGCAATGAATGCTATTTTCCATGAATATATAGGCGACTTTTTAGAATTCTATATCGATGACATTGTAGTCAAATCAGCTTTGGTTAGTGACCATTTACAACATTTGAAGCGATCATTTCTGACCATGCGTCGACGGGGTCTAAAATTAAATCCTTTGAAATGTGCCTTTGGTGTATCCATGGGAAATTTTCTAGGTTTTTTAGTTCATAAAAAAGTCATAGCCATCGATAAAAATAAGGCCAATGCGATTGTCGAACTAAAACTTCCTACCATGAAAAAGGACGTGCAGTCCTTTTTGGGCAAGGTAAATTTCTTACGTCGATTTATCTCTAACCTTTCGGGATGGACTCGTGTGTTTGCTCCATTGGTTAAACTAAAATCTGATGCCGAATTTCTGTGGACTTCAGAACACCAAGCTGCCTTTGACTCCATTAAACAATATTTGATCAATGCTCTTGTTATGGCCACCCGTCGACTTGGTACACCTTTTAAGCTTTATATTACTGCGTCAGCTGCAACTATAGGATGTATGCTTGCACAAGATGATGGTGATGACAAAGAGCATGCTATTTATTATTTAAGTCGCGTGCTGACTGATGTCGAAACCCGATATAGTCCTATCGAGCGACTTTGTTTATCATTATTTTACGCCTGCACAAAACTCAAGTGTTAACTAGTATCTCGGACAATCCACGTAATGGCAGCTACTGATTTGGTTAAGTACATGTTGTCTTACCCGATCTTACGTGCTCGAATTGGTAAGTGGATGGTTGCTTTGACTGAATTTGATCTCAAGTACGTCCCTTTGACAGCAGTTAAAGGTCAGGTCATTGCGGATTTTTTGGTCGATGTCCCTCCAAATCTTGATGACCAGGGGGCATTTGTCGTTGGGATCGAACCTTGGAAATTGTATTTCGATGGGTCTAGACATCAGAGTGGAGTTGGCATAGGGATTTTGATTGTATCGCCCGATGGTAAACCATCGAGATATGCGTTTGAGTTGAAATTCGAATGTTCGAATAATGCGGTGGAGTATGAGGCGTTGATCTTGGGTTTAGAAATTCTAGTTTCTAAAGGGATCCGAGATGTCAAGATCATGGGAAATTCTCAGTTGGTTCTAAAACAAGTCTCAAAAGAATATCAATGTACGAATGACAATCTACGATAATACTTGCACTTGGTTTGGCAATTGTTGGTTTCCTTCCAAGAAGTATTGTTGGTATACATCCCTCGATCTGAAAATGGGGAGGCTAATGAGTTGGCACAAATTGCTTCTCGTTATCGCATATCAACAAGCACGTTGATGAAATTGTCTGCTATTGATATAATACTCGTACCAGCGAGTCATTGGGAAGTGTTAGTCATTGAGGATTGGGATGCTAATGACTGGAGGAAACCTATCGCAGAGTATTTGTTAAATCCTAATGTTACCGTAGATCGAAAGACAAAATTGTTTTCGATGAGTTTGTTGTAATAGCCAATGAGCTATATCGAAAGAGCCCTGATGGGAATTTAATGACTTGTCTCGGGAGGTCTGAAGCTTTGATTGCTTTGGGTGAAGTACACGAAGGTATATGTGGAGCTCACCAGGCCGGATAGAAAATTAAATGGATGTTAAGACGCGATCAAGCGTTTTGGCCAACCATGGTTAAAGACTGCATTGAATATGCACAATCTCGAGGACTTATGGAAAATGGTCCCTGAATTGGAAGGGTCCTTATCAGGTAATTAGAGTGTTCGATGGTAACGCTTACCAGCTTAGTCAAATTGAGACAGGGGAGGTAGTTAAGTCGATTAATGGAAAATACTTAAAGAAATTCAAGGCAAATATGCGACATGTAAACACATAAAAGTTGAACAAATAACAAGGCGAAACCAAGAGTTCAAAATATGTACATTGATTGAAGCATAAGAAAAGTACAAAAAAGCATATATAAACTAGCTTAAAGAATTAACTAGTGTATTCATGAAGGATGTCTTCGAGAGCCATTCTCGTCGACCTTTGAGATTCTAAAAATTTCTCGTGCAGCTCGAGCTCATCCTTTTCAGCCTTTTTTAGTTCAGCAAGTTGTTCTTGTGTGGTTTTCTTTTGATTAACAATCGACGCAAGCTTGTCATCGATCTTCTTCAGGCCTTGTTTGGAACGGTTGAGAGGGCCCTCCAATTTTTCTTTTTGGTCTTCCACCTCATTGATTTGGCGCTGAATTGAGGCTAATTCCTTTTCATGTTTCATTTTTTGCTGATTGAGCCCCAAGAGCTTGTCATTCACAGAATAAACCTCGGTACTAACCTGGGACTTGACCTTGTCATAATCAGATGTTGTTTTATCGAGCAGTTTCAAATATTTGCCTAAATCAACAACTTGATTTTGATATTTCTTTAAATTCGAGGCTGTGTTGACAAGATTTTTAACCAAAAGAGGGACCCCTTCGACAGGTGCTGCTTCCTCAGGAACATAATGTTTGCAGTAATGGGATGTGACAAGCTCTACTTTCTGTTGCACCATTTCATGATCCACATCTTGTTCGAGAGGCGCATTGAGAAGATCGATTAGCCAATGAAGTGCATTCAAAACTTCAGCACTGATGCTATATTGGTTGGCAAGAGTAAGAGGTCGATCCACAATAGGTTCTTCGATGGATCTATATATTAACCTCTTGCTGAATAGATTTGTTTAAGGAATCTGAATGCCCCGTCTTCTCGATCACAGTCTCGGAAGCGGCCTTGTGAAGTTCAACTTAAGACTCTCTATGTCCAACAAGAAATCGCCAGAGTCATGATGGGAAGTTGGCATTGGATGAGACTTTGCTTTCTCTACAGTGTTCAATTGGGGTCCGATTTCAGTGTTAGTATCGGAAGATGATGCATGAAAGTCCTTTTCGATACCCTTTGTTTGTGTCTTTTCTTTAGCTTGCTTGGAGATGACTTCAAGGGATTTAGGTCGACGAGAAATGGGAGAGATTTGTTGAGAGTGCGTCGAAGCACTATCCGAAGAAACAGAGTAAGTTGGCAATGGAATTGGTTGGGTTTCTTTCGGATCAGAGGCTTTTGGAGGAGGGACATCACCCTAGTAAAACATAAACGGCATGAGTATCAATATGTGATTCGAAACACAAAAACAAAGATTTTTACAAAGCTTTTACGTCAGAGATTTTGGTCTCGGAAGAAGCATCGGATTGTACATTCGAAGGCTCAGGATGAGGAGTCGGAATGACTTGAGAAGTTGGTGTTGGGGGCATTATTGAACGTTTCGTTTTTGAAACTTTGCTGGAAATAGATGTTTTTCGGTTTTTGTTTTCTCTAAGACAAAATATCGATGTCAGGAAAAAATGAATGTGGGAAATAAAACAATGAGTAGAAAAAGGTTTCAATTACCTTGGTTATTTTCTTCGAAGTTCCGGAAGGATCGGTTTTCGGCTTCGAAGTTGGTTTTGGACGATGTGGTTGGTCTTCAGCCAATAACTTATCAACGCCCGCCTTTATTGAATCGAAAGGCCTGATAAATTTTTTGTAGTAGGAAGTCCACCACACATTGAAGGCACGGGTGACAATTGTGCAAGGTACACAATCAAATGGTTAGTATTGTTGTTTTCGATCTTCATTGGATGACAGTGCTGCTAAGAGACTATCCAATGAATCGATTTTGAGTTGGTGAGCTTGCTCAGCCTCAATCATCGAGAGGGGAGTAGGAGTCGCTTGAGAGAACCCAAGTTGACGTGCCATGAGATGTGGAGCATGAAGCCTTACTTCGAAATGTTCCCTTGGATGTTGAGGGAATCCAATAGGAAGAAGTTGTTCACTCAGAAACTCTGCCCAAATACGATTGCTTTTGTGTTGGGTCCTTTATTTAGGATGGTTCACTTCGAATAGGAAAGGTCGATACCAGGTCTTTTCTGGATTCTTATCAGAGAAAGGACCCAAGTTGATTTTCTCATCATAAGCAAAGTTGTTGGCCTCCAAGAATTTCTTGAACATGAACCAAAAGTTAGTGGTTGTGGAATCGGCAGAAACAAATCTTGGAATACATTTGGCCAGGAAGTAACCCTCGATGTTACTTGATGGCGGCAGCTCCCCATCGACCGGCATATATCGATGGACTATGGCATTTAGCCATAATTGCGCAAACCACATCGATCCACCAGCATTGACCGAATATCCCTCTTGAAGAGTGTCAACTATTTCATTCATTTCGAAGTAGAGATTACCAAGGATGAGTTTACTGAGACTTAAACGCCTTTGTGTCTCTTTGCTTTCATGAATGAGCGTTGCAAGAGGTAGATAGGCTTGAGACATGGTAATGCTTCTCGAGCAAAAGATGACCGCATTAAGCCAATAACATAAGAAGGCCACATGCTCATCTTTAGTCACATCGGAGCCTTTAGCTCCCATGTTATTTGCTATGAAGTCCCCATAGCCAGTCTTCGAGAAATTGATATTATAATCATTCAAAGGTTTTAGTCCATGATGTAAGAGATCTCCATCGAGTGGTAAACCGGTGATTATCGCCAAATCGTAGAGTGTTGGACCAACCATCCCACATGGAAGGTGTAGGCAATTTGTTGTTGTACTCCAGAAAAAAGCCATTACCCCTATCATCCAGTGGTGGACCTTGATGCCAAGTGTCGAAAGGCGCATGAGATCGAAGAACCCATGGGTCTTCCAGAACTCGACATAGTAAGGGGAAACGCGATCGTACCATCCCTTGAAAAGATCGACGCTTCGAAAGGTGGTTTTAGGGTCATTTCGAAAAGACTTACCTTTCAAGAAATTATGGGTATAAATGTCTTTGGCAATCAACAGCTCACGACCATTGGCAGTTGGAAAGAAAGATTCGATGTCTTTCTCTTGATCCTTAGGCAATAGAGGACTAACGAAGCAGTAAGTTTTGTCTTCGATTGCAAAAGGAAAAAGGATATTGTTAGGGTTTTTTCGATCCTCCGGATCCTCAATAATAGTGTCGTGTTCATTATAGATGATTGCTAAGGAAGCTTTCTTGGGCACGTTCGAATCAGAAGTGTTTTTCTTCGATTTCGAAGAGGTTAGCTTCATAGAAGTAGCTGTTTCTTCCTGTGCAAATGAAATGCAGAAATTTACAAAATGCCACAAAATATGCTTATGTGAACCCAGAATCCATCCATTGATCTTACAATCTCTTTTGTTGCAAAAAGGTGAAGAAAATTAATAAAGATTAGAGAAATGCTAGAAAAGCTTATTGTCGTCATTTCTGTGAAAGTGATGATAAATGAAGAAATGCTTGAAGTCACCAAATTGGAGAGACGTGAGTATGTTGGTAGGACCTATGAACGGTGGCCGGAAAAGTTGAGAGCTCAGAGGTAGTAAGAAAAGGTAATGAGGAAGTCGCAGAGTGGAAGCAAATGACAGAAAAGGTGATTGGTGGTTCGGAGCTCTACATTTATAGGCTAAGGAAAAAGAAGGCAAAAGGTTTATGACCTTTGGGTTTGTGGCAGGTCCAAAACCCCAAAAGCCCTGAGCATTGTCAGCGTGTTGGGGAAGGCAATGTTGCTTTTCTTTTATCTTATTTTGAATTTTAAATTAAATTTAAAACAAAATGAAACGTTTGAATTTTCTGAAAATTCAGCTATTTTGAGAATTTGAAATTCAAAATGTGCATAAGGATTGATGATTTTGAAATTCAGGTTTAGCCCCATTTGCGGAAGGGTAAGTTATCAAGATCGAAAACGTCGATTTCGAATATAGGCCGCTTCGATCTTGAGGGGGCAATTTGTTATTCGAAAATAAATAGTATCGAATAGAGACAAAGGGTTTTGGAGATCGAATGGAAAACCCCTATTTCGATGACGGAGTCTCGATAGATGGTAAAGGTGCATCGAAAGGATCAGACCAAAACAGGTGCATAGTTGTTTAAGATAAATCTAAGAGGAAAAGGATCGAAGGGTTTTATGGTTACGTAAATATCGAGGTAAGCATCGAGACCTGGACACGTGGCAGATAAGTAGGGAAGGCTGAGGGAACTTGACGGTTTCGAACGGTTATCCGACGTGGAGAAAGGGGATTGGTCAACAGCGCCTATATATAGAAGACGATACCTTCATTCAAAGGGTTGGAATTTTGCTGTCAGAAATACACTCATACAGACTCATATCCCAGCGACTTTCTGTTTCTGTTTTCAAGTGATTTTCTGAGTAGGGTTCCTTCCCACTTTTCTCAATTCATTTTGTTAACTTTACATTCAAGTCCATTTACATTTCATGCAATTTATATTTCGGATATACTCTTAATGGTTATTTAGTTTTCTATGAACAATTCTTCGAAATTCTGAGAAGAGTTGTCCTCTATGTTGTAATCTTTATTTTTAGAATTATGATAAAGTTTACATAGTCACTTCGATACAAAAAATGTTATCTCTGGTACTTCATTATTAAGTCGAACACAAAGTCCAACTTGTTAACAAGATCCCTTAGAGGAGTGGGATTCCGCTCCCAGATCATTAAAACGGATCAATTTTATATTCTTACTTCTTCTCAATCGAAAGTAGTTAGAAAATTAGTAAAACAGTATATTAATCTTTACTAATAATTAGAATAGAGGAATACTACATAACCATCAATTTTAATTTGTTCTAACCATCATTTAACCATCAATATTGAAAAGTATTAGTTAAAGTGTAATGTTAAACTATAAATTGAAGGTGTTGAGAGTTAATGGTTAGAAGTGATTGTTAAAATAAACTAAAATTGATGGCCATATAGCATTATTTCTCGTGAGGGCATCCGTTTTATTTTCTCCTATATCACTCATGGAAAAACACATCTATATTATGCTTTTAATTATTTTTTAATTAGCCGGATAGCCTTTCACTTGTTTATTGGCTATATTTTATTTTCAACCTCATCTAACAAAGAATATATCATAGGATGCATATCAAGTACTTAATATATTATATAAGCTCTTAAGCAAAACTTATAATGATTTTTTAAAAAAATCCAACCTCAAGAGGCAATCAAACTTTACTAAATAATAAACTATTCTAAACAACACTTACTGAATTAACATGATTTTTATTATTTACATTGATAGCAAGTAGCTCTTAGTGGATACGAACTAAGAACGGAATATCTTAGCTCGCTCTAGAATTATTTTGCATATAATAATATTAAGGAACACTTTAAGCTTGTATAAAGCATAATTTTGTCACATTCTAATTACATGACAGAAAGAAAAAATACAGATGCATGGCTAAGAACAGAGTGGCACTTGCAATTGTAACATCGATGATGATTCTAGTGGTTATTAGTTGTTCCTCCACTGCTAAATTTCAAAATAATATTAGTAAACAACCTTGGACTCCATCTTATCATATTGCTTATAACTTGTTTCAGTGTATCAAGGAATGTAAGACACGCTATGTGCTTTATCCGATAACCAAGGAACTATGCATTGAGCAATGCACTTCTAAGCATGCTAAGTACTTTGATTAAGGTAAAAGGAAATATTATCTTATATATGAATATTTGATGTAACAACTTTTCTGAGTTTGAGAGATCAGTAAGTTATAGAGAGTATCTAAAGATTTCTCCAGTTATGTCAAATAAAACTCAATTGTTAAAGAGAAGTTTAAGCAAATTGTGGTGTTAGAAGTACGTACCCCCCAAATTATACATGAAATAAATACTTTTAAAAGCTTATTTTAGTTTAGTTTTATTCTATCACACTACATAGTATAGGGAAGCTGTTCCGGTATGACATGTACTTTGGCTGAATACCATATTCCATTTCTTTTAAACCAATGAGATATAATTTAAATTATTCAAACGCTTCAGATTGTGGCTACCGTGTTTATAGTAGATATGAAACAAAAATTTCATGGAAGGTATGCAACCGGTTAAGACATGGTTCAGCATATATGCCTCGAAGATGTCTTTTCTGTCCCGCTTAAATGAATGCTTCTTGGAATGCTTGCTTTGTGGAGCCGCAATCTTTAGTGAAGCTGTGTTAAAGGTTAAGCCGAACTGCTGGGCTTTTTTTATTATTATTAAAGATATAATGGGGAGAGATTCGAACCCGAAATCTCTATTAGGGGAAGGAGATAATGATAGGAGTAAGATCTCCTATAGGCTAAAATTGAGGAATTAAAGAAAAATTAGGGAAGAAGAGAGAAATTAGGGAGAAGAGAGAATCTCCAAAGAAGCCAAAAGAGGAAAGGAATAATGATTTTATTCATAATATGCTTGATTGATTATATTGATTACTTACTATTTATAGGAAACTACCAACTTTCTAGATCATTCTAAATACTACTCTAAATGGATATTACCCTAAACCTATATACGTATCATTATCCTACCATTCAAAACAAGCTTGTCCTCAAGGTTAAAAAAAATTTCAAATACAAAATAAAAAAAATATTACATAATATTATTCTACTGCTCACAAATTAAATGCCCACCAGGATCCCATTGAAAAAAAAATTTGTTCAGAAATTAAAAGTAAAAGGAATTCTTTTGGGCCATGAATAAGTGGTGAATGCTGTCCAAGAACTTGCAATTGAGGCTTCAAAAAACGAGCACCAGAAAATTGGGCCTCAATCAATATTTTTGGCCCACAACCAATTAGGGCAAGGATGGGGTTGTCTCCCTTTCGTTCATTCCAGCACAAACCAAAATCAGTTGGAGCCATGGAGTCTGCTGCACCCCCTTCCATGGTCGCTGCATTCACTACGGCGGTGGTTACTGGTGCTATCCCAAACGGCCAAGTCTCCGACGATATCCATGGCGCTACTGTTGCAGAGGAAAAGTGAAGGTGCTCTATGATGTGGATCTCCTCCGCAACGGCCATCGAATGTCCGTCAATCTCCACCACGCTTTGCACCGCCATCACGCTGTCGGACCTCCTTCTCCATCGTCGGTCTTCGCCTTTCTGCGGTCGAGACTCATCATCGCGGCCCTCTCTTTGCCTTGCCGCCGTCGCTGCAGTGCCGTAGAGGTCGGGGCTTCCTCCTCCGTCACGATCCCATGGAAACACAGCCGCTAAGAGAGGCGGCGGCGGCAGAAGTAGGAATCGCCTCAACTGCCGAGCCCGGAGACCTCCATCAGTCATCGTCGCATCAACTCCGGCTACGTTCGTTCTCCGCTTCTCCTTCGCGGAAGCGCCGACCTCGGCACTGCTCTCAGTACCGTCATTGACGTTATTTTCTACCTCAGCCGGTTCAACCACTGTATTATCCACATTCCCCTTCATGACGGCGCCATCCTCGGCGCCTATACGAATCTCGTTCACTGCGTCGCTCAAGTCCTCTGTCCTGCACGACCTTGCCTTTGCCGTGACCACCGCCGATTCCGGTTCACACTCTCCCACCGCGATTGAGTTCAGATCCGGTGGTTCACCATCTCTCACCTTGAACGAGTACAAATCTGGCAACTCTGGCGGTGGTCGTTGCACCGCAACCGTCGTGCTCCGATCATCACATCCAAGGTAAATGCTTCTCTCATAAAACTCATCTTCATCTTCTTGGCTCTGAAATTGAAATTGAGATGTATTTTGTTGTTGTGAATGCAATTCTGGCTTTGTGATGTTTATGAATTCTGGATCTGAATGTTCAATTGTTGATGGATCTGTAATTTCCATTGCAGTCTGAATTGTTGCTTCTTCATGGATTTCGTATTTTGATTTTTTTATTTTCTAATGCTTGATGTGGTTGCTCCATTGCTGCATATCTGGTTTTGTTTATTTGAAGGTGCGTTTGAATTTCTGGATCTACTTCCTCTTCTTGAATGAACTCATTCATCGTTGCAATTATTCTGCCATAGGTGTGCTCAAAATCTGTACCGATCTGCATCTGTTTTTGATCACTCAGGAAGGAAGAAACTACAGTAGAATCACAGAGGATTGGTTCATAAGTTGGAAGCAAGCATTTGAGTCTGATTTGAATATGATCCCAGGATGAAATGCTTGAGTCCTTTGAATCACCATGGTAATCATAGTAGATTGGCATGGTTACTAATGAAAGCACCAAATAATGAGTAAGATCTCCCATAGCCTAAAATTGAGGAATTAAATGGAAATTAGGGAAGAAAAAAGAAATTAGAGAGAAGAGAGAATCTCCAAAAGAGCCAAAAGAGGAAAAGAATAATGATTTCATTCATAATATGTTTGATTGGTTACTTACTATTTATAAGAAAATATCAAGATCATTCTAAATACTACTCTAAATGGATATTATCCTAAACCTATACACATATCAAATAAATACCATTTGAGCTACCTAAGCTGTCGGGCCTTGCTCGTGCGTTTTGTTGAGTTTGATTTCATCCTTCATTAATTTATACATCTATAAAAAAAAAAAAAAGTACATCTATGAAGAAATATAATATTTTTCCTCTTTTTTTAAATATGTTAATTATTAGTATAATTTTTTAATATGAGTTTGATGATTTATAATTTTATATAAATAGTTAAATATTGTTTGTTTTTTAAAAATTTAAGCAAATATTTGATTTTATGTTAATTTCTAAATATAAAATTAATTTAGAGTTAATTTTGATGCATTAATAATGTAAAGAGTTTTACACCATTATTATATTAAATTCATATATTTATATAACTTTTAAAATAATGAACTTAAAATTTAATTATTTTGCTAATGTGACCATACATAGTATAGGTTATCTATGTGAAATTTTTTTACACCGATAGTGTTGAACTTATGAGCTTATACACTACTGAGTGATCTAACATTTGCTAAATTATCATTTAACTATTATTTTGTTAATTAAATTATAGAGTTTAATTTGATTAATTAAATAAAGAGTTATGTTAAGTGTATATTAAAAATCAGTCATCAGTATAAAATTAGGATCGTCAAAAAGGATCAAACTTGTCGGGTCAACTTGTTTGTCCGTCTAAACGGGCGGACTTTTGTCTTTGAGTCCGTACCATTTAAAATCCGGGTTTAGACGGGCTAGTTCGCGGGCTAAACAGGCTGACCCGTTTTTTTAATTTTTAAAAAATAACACTTTTTCCAATAATTTTGTTTTATTCGATAAAAATTCGATTTTTCAACTTAAAAAGCTTTGTTTTTCTAAGTTTTAGCTTAAAAAAATGTACTTTTTGTCCAAAAATAATTTTTAAAAAATTAAAAATTAAATTTTTTATTTAATTTTTTTAATAATAAATAATTAATTAAATGGGTTAGTCCGTTTAACTCATCGTGCTAACCATAAATGGACTGGGCTAGAAAATCTCAGCCCGTATAAAATCAGGTTTAAATGGATTAACCCGTTTAACTCACTGGCTAAACGAACCAGGTCTAAATGGTCAGGCCCGCCATTTGATAGCCCTATATAAAATACATGTTGAAATATAAAATACACATAAAAAATTAATTAAATAATATATGTATTGCTTGAGAAAAAAAAAAAAAAAACTTGTATATATAACATCTATAATCGTAAACAAAATTTTGACAAAATTAAAATTGCATGTTAACATTAATTAACCAATTATTACATTTTAATTTTTGTTCAGTGAGTTTAATTTTTTTTCTCTTTACTAAATTGAGGCACAATATGTTGCATATGATTTAAATCACATTATATTTAAAATCTTAACTTTGTAAGGTGAATATATCATAATATTTGTTAATGTTAATTAAAAAAAAATAATGCTCAATATAATCTCTTAAATCTTCCATGTGTATTAAAATAGTCACTGATGATTTTTAAAAGTATCTAATTTGGTTCTTAAATTTGTAAATTGCGAAAACGTTTTTCTCTAATCCAACTATCGTTAATACAATGTTAGTGTGACATTGCAAACAGTAAAGTGATTTGACTAAGACTTAAATATAATCAAATAAGTATTTTAATTTAGTTAATTGGACACATTTTAACTTTTATATTAATATAAAGAAATTAACTAAAAGAGTCTAATTAACAAATTAAAAAAACTTACTTGATTATATTAAACTTTAATCACATTATTTTATTATTAAAAATATTACGTTGATATGTTAACGCTATATTTTAATATTGTATTAAAGATAGTTGAATTATAAATTAAAAAATTCATAATTTACAAATTTTAATGAGTAATTTGCTCATTTTCACAAGGAAATAATTATTTTAATACACATTAATAATTTTAAAAATTAAATTACACATTATCTAAAAAATAAAATAATTTTACTAATAAATAAAATATGACTGTGTTTTTCACTAACGACTAATGAGAGTTTAAATTTTTTCCATTCACTAGTAATTAACACGTGCGGTGTATGGGGTTTATATTCTAATTTAAGTTAAATTAGATGAGATATAATAATTTATAAAAAATAATTTATCGAATTTAGTTTAAAATTGTCTAATCAGTATAATAAACATATTATCATGGATCCAAATTCCGAAATATATGATATCTCTTTTACCTCATTCATTTCTCCCCAATTTCTCTCTCTATCATTCTCTCTCTCTCTCCCTCTCCCTCTCCCCCTTTCTCTCACTCTTTCTCACCATCTCTTTTTTTCCCTTGCTCCCTTCCTCTCACTCTTTGTCTCTTTTCCTTTTCTCTCTTTCTCTCTCTCCTTCTCCCTCTCCCCCTCTTTAATTCTCTTTGTTTCTCTCCTTTTCCCTTTCTCCCCTTCCCTCCTCTATACCATTCTCTGTCTCTCCCTATCCCTCTCGCTCACTCTTTTTCTCTCCCTTTTCCTTTCTCTCTCTTATTCTCTCGCTCCCTCTCTCCCACACACACGTTTTCTCACTCCCTCCCTCTCTCGTTCCCTCTCCCCCCCATTTCTCTTCCCCACTTCATTTCTCTTTCTCTTTCTCTATCCCTCGTTCTCTCTTCCTCACTCTCCCCCTTGCTCCCTCTCTCTCTTCCTCTTTCTTTCTCTCTTTCTCATTCTCCCTCTCCGTCTCTCCCCCTATGCCCTCTACCACTCTCTCTTGCCCATTCTCTTTTTCTCTATCCCTCTCCATTGCGTTGTTTCTCTCCCTTTCTCCCTTGCTCCCTCCCTCTTTCTTTTTTCCCCTCTCTCCCCCTCTTTCGCTCTCCTATTTCTCTCTCTTCCTATCCCTCTACTCGCTCTCTTTCTCTCGATTTATTCCTCTCTCTCTTTCCCATTTCTCCCTTATTTCTTTTTTTCTCTCTCTCTATCGCTCTCCATTTCTCTTTCTCCTTCCATCTCCCTTTAACGCAAATAAAAAAATTAGTTTATAATTATGTCAATAACCGTATTTTATATTTAAAAGTTAAAATTTTAAATAAAATTAATTAAACAACACATAATTTTTTATCTAACATCTCTCAACAACCAACCAAATGTATAAAGATTCATATCAGCAATTAAAATAATTGTATCAAAATTAAAATTTTAAACATAATAAAAATATTAAAAAATAGATATTCTATGGAGCACTTTCAATTGAATTTTAAATTCATTAACTGCATGTTTACAATTTTGTACGGAACGTACCTTCGAGGGGTTTGGGACTACCGACGTAACCGGAGATGCCAAGATAGAAGGTTGGTGGTTTATGTGAAAGGTGGTTGTGCATTAGCAGAGTCTCGCCAAATAAGGATTTGAGAGTTCTCCTAATGCAAGCAATGGGGTAGGATTTAGAAGACGTACCTGAGGGGAGAGTCGATCTTCCCTTTATATACCCGTTGTGATCTCTATTATTTAGGGAATAAATTTGTACAAGATCGATTCAGATATGATCTTATCTTGTGTAGATTTAATAAAAAAGATTGCGGGCTGTTTCTAGATCCGGAAGGAATTGGGCCATTTATGGTGATGATGGGTTTAGCACGAATTTGGGCCGCCTAGGCCCAATATCCGGAACAAATTTTAAAATATTACAAATTAAAAATAATTAAAAAAATAAAAATTCTGAGGAAGCACTTCCCAATTGTATTCTAAACTCATTAACGGGTTTTCAATTTTAAAATTTAAATTGATATTAAAATGGCTTTAGTTATCATTAACAAAGATAGGATTTTTTTAAATAAATATTATTAATGTGGCATTAACCAATATAAATATAGGTATGTATATTTACTTTTTTCTTTCCTGTTAGCAGTGCCACATGCATGAGGGAGGCAGCCAAAAAGAGGCAGTGCCACGGGCTTCGATGGCGGCATTGGCCTTGTTTTCCGTTGGGAATGCCGTGTGGCTGCGGCACTAGTGCAGAGGGGTGTGCCGCTGGCGTTGGGTGCGGCACCGGCGAGGGTGGGTGACTCGAGGTCTGGCAGCGGCATGATAGACCCCATTTCGATGGGTTATTTCATATCATAAATTGACTAATTGTCAACCTTTCACCACTTAAATACATGAGAAACAAGCATGTTTGCGTTTAATCGTTCCTTAGGGTTGTAAATGTAATTATCTGCTATTTTAGCCAAATTTTACTTTGTTTTAAATTGTTTCCCGTTCCGCACGATGCCTTGATGTGTGCGTTCAAGTGTTTCAGGTTTTAACAGGCAAAGTTCGGAGCGGAAGTGGCTAAAGAGAGGGCGAGGAATGAGAAGATCGCAAAGAAAAGCTTGAAGGCCAAAGCCAGAGCCTATGCATACGCACCAAAGGAGCCTATGCGTACGCATTGCCATGCCTTGGTCGTCACGTCCTAGCTGGAACCGGACCATATGTGTACGCACCTAAAGGGCCTATGCGTACGCATCAATGGCCAGATTTGTGCCTATAAATAGAGGAAGCCTTCACCATTTTTGGAGATCCATTTTCACCATTCCTTTAGTTTAGTTTAGGGTTCCATTAGTTTTCTTTGTCTATTTTCACTAGCCAAACAATTTACTGCTTTTATTTTCTGTTTTGCATACTGTTACTCTGTCAATTTTAATTATTCAATATTACTGTCGTTATTCTGCCCATTTTTCATTATGTCTTACTGTTATGCTGCCCGTTTAAACTCCGCAATTATGATTTCCGTACGTATTGAGTAGTGACCATAGTGACTCGGCTATGGGGTGAAATGTGTGAATGATCTTAGCTGCCAATCCCTAAGGGCAACGGATGGGAGGAACAGAGTTAATTTCGATGCCGTTAACGCTACGCCCCTGCCAGCAGTGTGGGGACCTTAAATGAGACAGACTCAATTCAGTGCAAAGTGCACTACTGGTGAGTTCTTCCTGGTGACACGGGATTTGCTCGAATTCTGTTGAGACCTAGGTCCCCTGCTGTTGTGTATTCCTAGGACATTCGAATAGGGGCTAACTTCGCTACCATGTGGTGGTTAGTTTCCTTTAGGTGACAGTCCATCCAATCTGGGATCGGCAAACTGCAACCAACCCCGATATTTTCCCCAACCAAAGACAAACCTCTGTTTCTGCTTCCTAGGGAGAACGACCCGAGTCCAGTAGTCGGTATTTTCAAACTTGGTTGCTTCTCTGTGACACTTTTAAATTTGGAACCGCGGCCCTGACAAGGCCGCGCGCATCACGGTGCTGGGCCAACAATGGTGCCTCGAGCTCAAGCAGCGGCATTGGTGTAGACGAAGATGCCTATATATAACCCTGCATGACTCCTCTACACACACCACTTCAGAATTTTTTTTTTTTTTTTGATTTTTGTTGTTTTTGGGTAGTTGTGGTCAAAAAAAGAAAAAAAAAACAAGGGTAGCAAGTGAGCAAGATGGCCGGCAGGGGTGCGGGGCGCGGTAGAAGAGGAGCTCCACCTATGCGGGACCCGGACATTAACAGGCTAACTGGTGAATTGGCGACCTAGAAGGTAATGCCGCCATTTGGCCACTGCCTGTGTCACTGCATAGAGTTCCCTAACATAAGCGGAGGCTGAAGCTAACTGAATTCCGAGCTTCTTACTGAAGTAAGCAATGGGGTGTCCTTCTTGAGACAAAACTGCACCTATATATACTGGTCAACGAAGCATCTATTTCGACCACGAAGTCCTTGGTGAAATCTGGAAGTGCTAAGACAGGGGTGCGTGTCATGATCTGCTTCATATGATTGAAGGTGACGTCCACTTCTGTTGTCCATTTAAACGCATTCTTCTTGAGGAGCTCAGTTAGAGGAAAGGCAAGAGTGGCATAGTTAGCAACAAACTTGCGATAATACTCTATCAATCCCAAGAATCCACATAGTTGCTTCATTGAACTAGGTGTAGGCCAAGATATGACATCAATCTTCACAGGGTCGACTTGGACCCCATTCCCATTGATAACATGCCCCAGATAATCAACTTGCGTCTAAGAAAAGGAACACTTCGAACATTTAGCCAAGAACTTATTTTCTCTCAAGATTTGCAAAGCTATGGTAAGATGTTCCACATGTTCTGCCCTAGTTTTGTTGTATACCAAGATATCATCAAAAAATACAACGATAAACCGCCTGAGGTATGGCTGGAATATACGATTCATAGTTGCCTGAAAATTTGAAGGTGTGTTTGTGAGCCCAAACGGCATCACAACAAATTCATAATACCCACTATGAGTTCGAAATGCAGTCTTCTCAATATCAGCTTCCTTCATCCGAATCTGATGGTAACCACACCGCAAATCAATTTTAGTAAAATACACAGCACCATGTAGTTCATCTAAAATTTCTTCAATAGTAGGTATAGGAAACTTATTTTTAACAGTGAGGGAATTCAGTGCCCTGTAATCCACATAAAACCTCTAACCACCATCCTTCTTTCTGACCAAGAGTACCGAACTAGAGAAGGCGCTCTGGCTGTGACGAATGACACCATTTTCCAGCATTTCTGCTACCAAACGTTCCATCTAAAGTGGGGGTACTTGTATGGTCTGATACTCACTGTGGTAGCTTCTGGGACTAGCTGAATTGGGTAATCAATTAGTCTTGGTGGTGGTAATTAATTAGGTTCCTCGAAGACTTCTGCAAAGTCACTCAACAATCTTTGAATATCACCCTCATTTTCTGAACTATTTCCTTGCTCAGTATCCACCTGAATTGTCTCCAATTGGAACATTGAGGCTATTGCTTTACTGTGTTGCTATTTCCCCAACTCCCTATAGTTCAAGCTTGCGTCCCTCAATAGGCTTTCACCCTTAAATACGATCCATTTGCCATTCTCCTTGAACTTCATGAATAAATCCATATAGTTCGTGCGTATGGTTCCTAATCGCATCATCCAATGTACGCCCAGTGCCACATCAGCACCCTTGAGGTCTAATACATAGGCATCGAAAACGAAATCATACCCCTGAACAGACAAGGCCATGTTTGCCCACTTCGATCCACAATGAATAAAGTCTCCATTACCTACCATTACCTGAAGAGTATGAGTAAGGCTCAAAGGAGCATTCAACTTACGAGTTACTGGGCTCTTGATAAAGTTGTGGGTGCTGCCTCCATCTATCAGTATCATCAACGACCGATTAGAGTGGGAACCTCGTACTCGCAGCGTCTCGGGATGGAACTCACCCACCAATGCATTTAGGCTAATGCGAGGGTCGCCTTTCTCACCCTCTACGCCATCCTCATCCAAATCAGAGTCTGCACCCTCATTAGTCGCCACAGGGTAATTGTGCAATAATTCTCGAAGCTCTTCTTCACCCACCAGCAATTGCAGGGACGTCTTGCAACGATGCCTAGGCATAAATCTCTCATCGCAGTAGTAACAAAGCCCATTCTCACGATGGAGTCGAATTTCAGCCTTAGTCAATGTCTTGTAGGGGTGGTAGGGTTTGGCTTCGCTGGGGACGAAGAAGCCATGGAAGAGATTGGCGAAGATGGGAAGAATTAGGGTTCACGCTCGTGATAGGCTTCGAAGAATTGTTAATCGGGTTTAGAGTCCGGTTCGACACAAATCGACTCGGGTTGGGAAAGATGGCTGGCTTCGTTGCAGTTTGACCCAGCTTTGGTGAGGCCCAATGCCACAATGTGTTTCTGCTCGTGTAGTTTGGCCATTGATACGACCTGCACATACGATTTGGGCTGGGCTAGTAAGAGCTAACACTTGAGGTGTTCTTGGAGGCCTGCAATGAACAGCAACACTATCCACTCTTCGCTCAGCCTAGTGGCTCGGTTGCTGAGGTCTTCGAATTGCGCTTGGTACTCCTCAACCGAACCGCCTTGTTGGAGTTCTTTCAAGGCAGTGCGGTGGTCGTAGTAGATATTCTTGTTGAACCTGGTGACCATTGCTTCCAAGAACGATTCCCATGAGTAGGACACTTGATTGTTGACCCCCCAACGGTACTAGGCATAGGCGGCGCCGACCAAGTGGAACGAGAGCTCTCGGATCCTCAGTTCCTCAGGGATGTTAAATGTCTCCATGTGCTGTCTTGCTCAAAATATCCAATCCTTGATCCCTTCACCGTCGCACATCGGCAAATCGACTACTTTGAGCTTCCAAGGGCAATTATTCTCGCCAGGTGAATTGAACGGTCCCGAGTTGGAGAAGGAGTGCTCCGGGTTTGACATTGGTTCCGTTCTGGTTTTCCCCTTCAAGCTATCACACATGAGTTGCTCGATGGTGTGGAGCTGCAATTGCGTTTCTGCGATGCGCTCGTTAGCCTCGATCTGTCCTCGGCTCAACGTCACTACTTCATGTTTGTTGGAGAGTGTCATCTCTTCCAACCGATTCAGACAAGTCCCTTCCGTCATGGATTCTCTCAACAAAAGCACTAATGTTACACCTGTGGTAATTAATCAATTCCACACAGTTCATTAAAAACAAAACTCAGTAGGAAGAGAATGTGTATGTATTATTATCACCGTATTGACAATCATAAAAGTAAATACAGAGTACGAAGAAGAAGAGTGTGTAAGAGTATGTAGAGTAAGAACAATAATAATTCCCCCAATTCTATTACGTAACAAACTCTGTTGCAGCATCAACTATTCCCTGCGACGCACCTTGTCATGCCTCATATTCCCTCATCCATAGAGGAGGCTTCCTCACCCTTGCAGTTCTTGGCCTTGGGCCTAATTCACTTGGCCCTGCAGATTCTTCATTCATCATTGGGCCAGGATCATGGTCTTGTGTTAATGGGCAAAGTGGCTTAATGATCAATAATGTAAAAGAAAAAAGACTAGATATGTATGTAGTTGAAAATTCTTTCGGCCATGATACTTGATATCACACAAAATTTTGGACCCACACTAATATTATTTTTCTGGGGATGTTTGCCATAACAATCTTTCCCTTCATCTTTTTTTTTCCTTTTCCCTAACTAAATGTTAATTTGTTTAACCAATATATATATAGGGGTTTCCTATATATAGAACCAAACGACACCAAAAAATATATATATAGAACCAAAGCTATTACTTTTATGTTTTCTTCTCTTTTATTTATTTTTCTTTTGTTAAATAAATTAAAGGGGTTCATGTAATGATTGATTAGATAGATGGATATTCATGAAATATGATTTTATTGGGAATTTGTTTCTTACTGCTTAATAATTGTTAGTGTCCAAGCTAATGAAACATGATAGAAGAACCAAATACATATATAAGCAAAGGAGAGAAATGAAAAGACTCTCTAACACATCACTTCCAAGAATAAAAAAAAATAATGAGTTTCTCTCTTTCCCAACTTATCCCCTTTTTTCTTCTCTGGCTTTTCTTGCTAGAACCATCCCATGCAATAAAAAAGGTTAGTTTCTTTCATTTAATTTCGTTTAATATTTTGAATTTTGTTTATACTTTTTCCTATCGCATTAAAAAAAATAATTAAGGACATAATAATATTTGTTTATGCTTAATTATTATGGCAGTCTTATATTGTGTACTTAGGATCACACTCTCACGGCCCAAACCCCTCAATAAGTGATCTCAAATCTGCGACAAATTATATATATATATATATATATATATAATTTGATAAATGAAAATTAAGTAGTTATGAGTAGTGAAATATATTATTTTATGTGATGCTTGGCATGGCAGCCATGAGAAGGCAAAAGAAGCAATATTTTACTCATACAACAAACACATCAATGGTTTTGCTGCTCTACTTGAAGAGGAAAAAGCAGCTGAAATAGCAAGTAAGTGTAATCATCATAATCGTCATCTTTTCGTAAGTGTTGTTTGAACAATCAACCATGCTACGTATACACAAAAAATCAGCTATCAAATCGGGATAATTTGTAGATAAAAGAAATTATTTTTGGTTGTGTGCAGAAAATCCAATTGTAGTGTCTGTGTTTGAGAACAAAGGGTACAAATTGATGACTACAAGGTCATGGGAGTTTCTGGGGTTGGAGAGTAGCAATGGAATTGTTTACAAAGACTCAATTTGGGAGAAAGCAAAATATGGTGAGGGTACAATTATTGCTAACATTGATATAGGTGAAGTCACTTTCTTATCCTCATATGCTTCTAATCTAGTCAATAATCTCCATTCTCCACTAATGTTAATGTCAAAGATGAAGGCTAATTTTCTTTTTTGTCTCGCTCTCTCTCTTAACTTTTTGTCTCTTAATTAATTAGTTTCATATATATGTAAGATATTTTTTCTTGAGTGGTAAGAAGAATAGCCTTTGCCCTAAATTTGATTATTTTTTATTATTGTGGAAGCTTTGATGCTTAAAATTGATTTTGTTTTCTTCTTTAGTCTTTGTAAATTTAAATCCAAAAGGCAAGTAATCATACATAAGGTAATTAAAATACAACATATCTTTACTATTTTATTAGGTGTTTGGCCAGAATCAATGAGCTTTAGCGACGAAGGAATGGGCCCTGTCCCAACAAAGTGGCGTGGGATATGTCAACTTGACAATTTTCGTTGCAATAGGTTTGTATGAATTAATTTTCCCATCAAATTTTAGAAGGAAAAAAAATAATAAATCAGTTCTAGTCTTCATTTTTATCAAGACATATTAGTCCTTAAGAATTTTTTAAATTCTTGTATCAATCTCTTCACATAAATGACACAATATAAATGTGGGGTTGTGGAATTTTTTTTTTTTTTTTTTTGTCTAGTGTGGACTAATTTGTTTAATATAATAAAAGTTATAAGACTGGTTTGTTGATTAAATTTTGATAAAAATCAAAATGTGCGTCAAAAAAATTTATCACGTGAAGTAATCTTATATTTTCAATCTATTAATAAAAAAAAAGTGGTTGTGAACATGTTTCTTTAATAAGACATTGGGTTAAAATTACAAGTAGTAAAAAATTTTAAATTTTTTCTATTAATAAAATATATTTCAAATAAAATAAAAACTCCAACTATTTAACCTTTTTTTTTTTATAAAAACCTTTATATCACTTGTTTGTAAAACTCAAACAAGCAATGACTTAACGAATAACCATCACAATCTAACTCACAAAACAATGCAGGAAATTGATAGGAGCAAGATTCTTCAGCAATGGCTATGAGTCAAAATATGGCAAACTAAACTCATATCTTTATACTGCAAGGGACACACTAGGACATGGTACCCAAACTTTGTCAATCGCCGGGGGCAATTTTGTCCGATCAGCAAACGTTTTTGGGCTCGGCAATGGCACCGCCAAAGGTGGCTCCCCTAAAGCGCATGTTGCGGCCTACAAGGTATGTTGGGCAAACATTCGACTTGATTGCACTTAGGCCGACGTTTTGGAAGCCTTTGAGGCTTCCATTAGTGACGGCGTCGATGCAATTAACTTTTCCTTGGGAAAGCCTAATCCTACAGAATTTTTTGAGGATGGATTTTCCATAGGGGCCTTCCATGCAGTTTCTAATGGTATAATAGTGGTTGCTGCCGGAGGCAATTCGGGACCAAAACTTGGAATGTAACTAATGTGGCAACATGGATGTTCACTGTTGGCGCTAGCACAATAGACAGAGACTTTGCTAATTATGTTGCACTTGGGGACAAGAAGCACTTAATGGTATACCACATGATTTTAATTAGCTTTTCATTTCGCCTTTTTTATAAAGATGTCTTTGGACACAAATGACAGCTAAAAATTATTAGAAGATTTGATAGATTTAATTAAATCGCTTATATATGGTAATAATTTTAAAAGCTCTTACACATATCATGAAACTACTTTTCCTAAAGTTTAAACTGTATCTCTAACACACGTTAATATATGGTAATAATTTTAATTTTCTTGCAGACAAGTATGTAAGATTGGAAGTCTTGATCCGAAGAAGACAAAGGGAAAAATATTGGTTTGCCTGTTAGATGAGATTGATGGGTTAGTTTATGCAGAGGAGGAAGCACTTTCAAAAGGAATAATAGGACTAATTTTGGCAAATAATAAGCAGCGTGGTAATGATATCATAGCATTTGCTCATTTGTTGCCTACAACAAATATCAACTATACAGATGGTGAATATGTTTATTCCTACATTAGAGCCACCACGTAATTTTTCTCCTTCTCTTACCACTCTAACCCTTTCCAATTCATTTTAAAAAAATACTCTGTTCTATAATATGTATTTCAAAAACAAAAAAAAATACACATATTGAGGTAGATAATTATATGAGTAGACAAAAAAAAAATTCTGACGGAAAAAGAAAAAAAAAAACTAGTTTAATGTTTAATATTAGATGTAAAATTGGAAAATTTTAATATTATCTAAGTATTGTAATTAAAATAAATACTTTAAATTTTCAAAAAGAAAAAAAAAAGGTAATGGGACACACTATAAAATAGAAAAAGTAGTTTTCTTTTTTAAGTTTCAACCGTTATCTACGTATTGTCATTCTGATTTTTTCAATAGAAAAAATATAGGTAACCAATATTTTTCTAATCAATAAATTAATCAACAAAAATTAGAATATCTATAACCATTGGTTATAGAACATCCACAATGAAAGTCATAAAACATCTGAAACCTAAAGTAACCAACAATCAACTAACTTTGTATTCTTTAGAAACAGAACATCCGAAACCTAAAAAAATAGAACACCCAATTTAAATTATTAACTAATGTTTGGCTGAATTTTTATTGATTATTTAGCATTGTTATTTTCAATAATACTATATTGATAATAATTTAAAGTTTTCTGATATAAAATAGGATTCATAATGTTATAACATCTATAATTAATAGAAGCACATTTAAATACTTTTGACCTATTTGAGCTAATTTTCTATTATTTTTTGAATATTTTTAAATTTTTTTAGTTTAGGGTTGATTAATTGATTTATTTTTCTCCCAGAGGAAAAGGTTTCTTGACTAATAAAATCCACCCAAAAAAAATCTAAAGGAATAATGCATACATTATAGGAACCCCAAGGCTTGCATGAGCAGCGCAAAGACTGAAGTGGGAGTAAAACCAGCACCACTAATTGCTTCTTTATCATCTAGGGGACCCAATCTCATCCAGCCATCAATCCTAAAGGTATATTATATTCTATATGTATTCTTAGTTCCATCACTAACTTTTGTTAATTAATAACAACACATCTAAATACTACTTTCTGTGTTTTTCAGCCTGATGTTATTGCACCAGGTGTAGACATTGTTTGTGCAACTATAGAATCCATAAGCCCAACTGCTTTTGAATCAGATAGTCGTAGAATCCCGTATACCATATAGTCCGGAACTTCTATTTCTTCTCCTCATGTTGCTGCCATTGCTGCCCTCCTCAAGATTCTATATCCAGATTGGACTCCTGCAGCTATCAAATCTGCAATCATGACTACTGGTATGTAAATCATTGGGAGAAATGTGATACTATAGCATGATATCAGAATTAGTATGGTCTAATAAAGGTTTAGAATATGATCCCTTGAACCAACGCAAGTTGTCATAGATGAACGTGAGTTTGTGTCTTTTAACCATCTTCTGGGTTCGATTCTCCTTAAAGATCGCTCACTTTGCCTCCGCAATATTTAATGGATTAGTCAGTCTGGTGAATAAGCTGGTGTACCAAAAAGAAAAAAAAAAAAACGAAGAATATGATCTGTCGATCGTTGAGATTAACGTTTTTGTTACATGGTTCAAAATTTCTAACCATGTAATAAATTGTAGGACAAAATAATGCTTAAAAATTTAAAAGTAATATATTCATTCCTAATCATCATAAAAAAATGGAGGTAATTAATCCTTTATTTTGTATGTAAGATGGAATTGTGGTACAAATTAATCTGCCATAAATTTTTTGTGTCATAGTTTCTTGACACTTCAAAATCTATTCATTCAATTTCAGCAACAACAATGGAAGAAAACATGCCACTTTTGGATCAATCTAAACAAGAAGCAACTTCATTTACTTATAGAGCAGGACACATGGAACCAGAGCTCGCGGCGGATCCTGGCCTTGTTTATGATCTAACCATTGATGACTACTTGAACTGCCTATGTGCTCATCATGGTTACAACCAAACACAAATTTCAAATTCTCTAAGAGACTCAACATGTTTGTCCAAAACACTACAACATTTCAGATTTCAATTACCCTTCAATTGTGGTTCCAAATCTTGGGAAACACTTGGTTGAAGTAAGTCGTACAGTTACAAATGTTGGGTCACCAGGAATATATTGGGTTTATGTGAAGGAGTCTTATGGGGTTTCGGTTTTGGTTAAACCAAAGTATTTGGAATTAACAAAGTTGGTGAAAAGAAGACATTTAAGGTAATCTTGAAGGGCATAAAAGAGGAGGATGTCAAAGTCAAACCTACAACAAGTTATGTGTTTGGAGAGTTGTGGTTGTTTGATGGCAAACACAAAGTTAAGAGCCCTCTTGTAGTGAAGCATAACAAGTGAAGAAACAACCCATATTCTAGCATAGTCTTCATCTTCTAGTTAAGAATGTTTGAGACCACAATGATTATTTCAATAATGTTTGAGAAAAAATAGAAAATCAAATTAAATATCTTAAAATTATCTGATTAATCATTATAATTGTATAATTTTATATGTAATAAGTATGTAATTATAGATGTTATAGGCATAAAATTGTAGATATTAAATCAGATAACATAACTTTAATTATTCCCCTAGAAACATTATTGATGTTGTTCTAGACAAGCCCAAAGCCCAGAATTTGGTAACCTAATGATACTAAAATCCAATATTTTTATAACATTGCATTTTGGGTCAAAAATGGACCTAAGCCCAATAAGAAGCAAAGATCAAGCCCTGAGTCAACTCTTGCAACTCTAAAGGAATATTTCACATTGGATGCCACTCTCTTTAAGGCTAACTAAAAGCCTAAAAGCCAAAGGGCAACAGTTATGGAATCTTATTATTAATGTACAAATGATAAACTGCTCAAGTATCAATGCACACATTAATGGCAATAACTCCATCTTATTGCCAATTTACAAAGCCACACTATA
>JASCZI010181448.1:37604-52598 GCA_036250425.1 Stylosanthes scabra
TCCCAGTAACTCGTTAGGTTCGAAACTCAGCAAGCTACCGAACAGATGTATTTTTAGTATTTCTAATGAATTGTTTTCTTAGCATGGAGGCCATCAAGCATTCTAACAATCTTATCTCTCTTAATCAAAGCAAATATATTAAGGACTTATTAACTAAAGCAGGGATGCAGGACTCAAAACCAGTTTCTACTCCTATGGTTAGTTCCTCCAGGCTAACAAAAGAAGTAGGAGCACCAATGGAGAATCCAACTCTATATCATTTCTGCCACTCATGTACCTGGAGCTGAGCAAGTTGCTGATCTCCTCACTAAACCTCTTTCAGGAAATCTCTTTGACAAATTTAAATCCAAACTCAGATTGGCTGCAAAACCTCCTGAATTTGTGGGGTATGTGAGAGTATATTAGAGTTAACCAATTCTGTTATAACAGCTAGTAACAAAATTGATATATCTAACTAACTATCTCTTTATAAATAGACAACACTCTTGTATTGAATATCAGATTACTCAATAATATCTTTTCATTCATTTCATTCTCTGTTTACTGCACTCTATTCTTTCTCTCTTCTTTAACAATATCATATGGATTTAAGGAGCCTCAATTAGGGTTTTGTAGTTATTCTCTCAAACATTTTGGTTGCTGGAGCTCCTCTGCTATCTCCTCGTTTGTTTGTATTCTCTGCCATCTCCTCTGTTGTTTCTTTTATTTTGAATTGTTTTGCTTTGCTAGAATTTAATTTAATTTTTTAATACATTCATCTAACGGCATAATGCTACATTTGTAAAAATAGTTTTTTTTTTTTTTTAACATCAATGGTGAATGGTCTTCCAAAATAACAAATATAATATGATGATGGTGTAAAACATTTTAATGCATTTTTGGGGTTGGATAGTAGGTTGGCTAGTTCTATGTCTGTGATATTGATCCTTGGAGGTCCTTTGATGGAAGTACTTTGGGTATGGATTTGGTGAGAAGTTCGGCTACTGTGTATCTGATAGTGTGTAAATCGGAATCTTGGGCTTAGGGCTTAGGTTTTTAGCTAATGTGTGATTTAGTTTATTTCAAATTTGCTTATGAAGTTCATTTTATGATTTGGTTTTGTTTCTTTTTATAAATGGTAAAATATAGATTTTACAAATTACAAGTCATGTGTACAAGGTTGTTTTACAATTTTACAATTTTGCATCTGTCCTTGATTTTTGCCTTTTGGTTTTAATAAAAAAAATCATAATTTTTTTTTGGACAGAATAAAAAGTTATATTAGGTTGTATGAAACATCTACTTTTGCCTTTTGCTTTATTGTTTCCATTTCATTCACATACAAGAATGGACAATTAAATTTACATTTACTATACAAGGTTATTATTTGTTTGGGTTATTGTTATGTTCTTGCAAGATAATATTTGAATTTCCCACCATCCGGTAATAGGCCATCCTTGGCCATATCACTGTTTTCGCCAATTTCAACTATGTTGAGATTCATCAATGAATAGATAAGGGAACAATAATTACATGGTCCTTTTTGCAAGTTAATTTTGTGCCTGATGGCATTGATACATCATTAGGTAGAAATTTTCAAATGAAAAAATACTCGTAAATCTGCTAGGTATGTAACATGCTTTCGGTTTTTGTTATATTATCAAAATTATAGAGTATTTTTCAATTGACAAAATAATTTTACAGGTAAATTCATTTGTCATCTTTATCTCTTATTTTTCGTAGCTACTCAGATACAAGGCAAAAACATTACCTGAAGAATAAACTATGAGTCAGTTGTAGCGGGATACTCCATAACACAGGGAGACATTTACGGCCGGATTGGTAATGTTGTGGCTCTCAAAAAGCAGCTGAGCTCTTTGTGTTCTCAAAAAGCATAGTCCTTTTGGTAAAATATTTTAAAATTGATTCTCAATAAGCAAAAGTCATATATATATCGTTTGGTAAAAATGACTTTTTTATTAAAATTTAAGATTAATTCCTGATTTTGATTTTTAAAAAGCTTTATCAAACCCACCTTTGATAACTAATTTTCTTATTTTAAAAAATGTTATGTTTCACACGAAATGAATCATTTCATATGAAATTTACTTGTGAAAAACTAACAAAAAAAAAAAATAATAACATCTAAAATTTAGATAGTTCTGAAAACACTTTTTTTTTTCAAACATATATATTATAAGTTAAACCAAAATGTACTGTTGTTAGAGATATGAAATCAATTTGAGGCATTTTTCGAGTAATGTGTCATTATCGATTTGTAAAATTTAAGATATGAGTGAATCTAAATACTTCAATATTATTATAAATTTTCTTGTCGTAACAAAATCGTGTGACTTTTTTATTTGAAATTCAAAATTTTATTTTCTGGGGAGTTATATTTATTAAGAAATTGTACACAAAAATATACAAGAAGAATGTCAAAACAATAATATAATTCAATAATTTTACGTGAACAAGTGATTTTTGCCAATCAAGTGCAACCAAGTGATTTATTTCTATGCTAAATAGAAGATAATTTCGGTGTCAAATAGAACTTTATTTAGGTGCACTTTTTTATATCATTTGACACCGAAATAATATTCTATTTAGCATGAAACAAACCACTTGGTTGCACTTAATTGGTCAAAACTACTTGTTCAAATAGCATTACCCAATATAATTATATTTAAATATGAGAATCATGTATACTTAATGTTAGGGTAGATAAGTCATTCCATTTTCTTTATTAAAAATGTGCACATTATATTTATGCAATGCATACAAAAAAGATGTACATTATATGTAAAATAATATATATTATTTATTTATGTATAAAGAAACTTTATTTATAATTTTTTTCTTAAATTTAGTTAGTTAAATTAAAAGCGGCTAAGTAAGAACAATTCACGCTCACAAGCGAGGGCAGATAAAAGGGAGGCAGCATAAGCCTTGCCCGAGGTTTTGAAATTTTTTTTAATAAGTATATTAATAAAAATTATTATATATATAATTTTATTTGTATATGAAATAACATTATATTAATAATTAAATTATTAAATTTACTTAATTTCTGGCATAATATAATTAAAATTCTAGTTTAAATGTTATCTAGTTTTAATAATTAAATGACAATTAATTATTTTTAATAGAATTTAAAGTAAAATTCTCAAATTTTTAAAGTTCTAAAAAAATTAATATAGATTACATTATCAATTAATTTTATGATATATTTATCAGTATATCTTTGTAATGTATTTTATATTATAATTATTTATATCAATACATTCATTATTTATTTATATTTACAATTTATAATAAATATTATTACTTTAAATAAACAAAATTATAAAAATACATGTTTATTAAATATATGATAATGCATTATTTTTTTGTGTTATATTCGAATTGTAATATTTCTTATTTTATTTAAAGTTTATGGAATGATGAATATTTTTATATAAAATTACTAATTATTAATAAATTAAGCTATGAATCGAATTCAATTTTTGTGAGCTGAGTTTGATAGACTTGACTCAGTAACTTAACTCAGTTTAGGTTAATTCTAACCTTATTTTCGACTCTGCATAGTTAACTTTCTGGATCCCTATTCACAAGCATATGGAAAAAAATAAAAAAAAAACTCACACAAAAAAAAGAAAGGGCAAGTTACCCATATAAATGATGTTAGGCTTCAAAATGATCAATTTACACCAAAAAAAAAGAAATAATCAGATTGCACCAAAACACATATTTCTATGAAATCTGTGGCACGGTCTTTTATTTTCTAGAATCTATTGGACCCTACCACGGATTCTTATCAAATGCATAAATCAGAATCTGCTGGACCCTGCCACGAATTCTTAACAAATGCTTTTCAGTTAGGATCCATGGTACCCTGCCACTGATTCTGTTTACCAAACGTTATAAGTTCTGTGGCAGGGTCCTTTGAATTTCATTCTTTCCTCTTTTTTTTTTAGAGAGAGAAGTTGTAGAGAGAAGGGAGAGAATTTTCAAATGGCAGCATCAACGCTCGAGGAAATAGCCGCCGCTGACAGAAACATTATGTACCGGCTAGACAACATTTCCCATGTCGCACATAATGTTAACACAAAGGTTAGCGTTGAATTTTTTTCATGCTAATCAGCATTTAATTGAATTTGTAGTGTCTTAATTGTTGATTAAGTTAGTTTTTTTTTGTTACTTTCCTTTAATTCAATTTTTAGTGTCCTAATTATTGATTATCTATTTTTTAGTTTCATGTTATTTAATTAAATTAGGTTTAATTTAATTATGAGTTTCTTATTGATTAGTTTTTAGTGTCTTAAATATTGATTAATTTTTAATTTTATTTAATTAAATATTTGCTACATTATGTTCAATGCAGCCAGTTAAATGTATCACCAGCGTGCGTAGGCAACTCGCGATGCTGTTACATCCGCGGGTTGTATCGTACGTAGAGCGGGCCGGGTTACTCCCGATGGCACGTATGAGCAATTACTGGTTCAAGGTTGATGCTTTCATAGAGCAGTGGCGCCCTGAGACCCATTCGTTCCACATGCCGTGAGGCGAGTGCACTATTACGCTCGAGGACATTGCATATCAGCTAGGGCTCCCCATCGACGGGCAGCCAGTGACTGGTGCCTTTGAGACTTCGAGCAGCTTATGCCGATGGGACTGGGAGACCACGGTGGGAAGTGGTTCGAGGATATGTTTGGTCAGATGCCCCCGGACCGTGAGCAGGACGCCTGCACGGTGACCTTCAGATGGTTAAGCGCACTTTCGGAGCGCTACCGAAACGACCCAGTGAGGATCTGGTCGTCAGGCATGCGCGAGCTTACATTATGATGTTGTTGTCGACTACTCTTTTTGGGGATAAGACTGCAGCCAGGGTTCACCTCCGGTGGCTCCCTTTCGTCGATTGCATCAACGACCTCGGGGGATACAGCTGGGGATCTACAGTTTTCCTGGTTGTACAGGAGTCTGTGCCGAGCCGCTAACATGAACGCCGTCCAGTTGGCAGCACCACTGCATCTGTTGCAGAGTTGGATATTTTGGCGATTTCCGACCCTTAGATCGTATGGGTTCGATGACTTTGTATTCCCGTTGGCTTCCAGGTAACACAACTAAATTTGCGCATGCTTCGGTTTTCTTTATGATTATATTATCGCACGAATTCTTATCATTTTGCTTTATTATTAGGTGGGGGAGATATCTGCCAACCTCCGACAAGAAGGGTCCGCGAGTGATACAGCACAGGAGGCAGCTCGATAAGATTACCTTCCGTGAAGTTCGTTTTAATTTAATTTTGAACTTGTTGCATATTGTGTTTTGTTTATTTTAGCTTCATTAAATTTTGCATATTTTCCTTATGAATGTTTTCATGTTGCAGTTCGTTTGTCTGCCATATCGGGTGGATGTGGTCGGGGCAGTAGTCCGCCCTTCCATACTGCACCTGGACCACAGGGCCCTTTGGACCTCGATCGTCCCACTTATATACTTCAAGTCCATCGAGTGGCATCAGGTGGATCGAGTTATACCACAATTTTGAGGCGTTCAGAATGCTCCCCATCGACCACTTAACATCGACTTCCTGCATTCGAGGGACGGACGACAGATAGATCGGTGGTAGCCTCAGCATTATCAGATATGGCACGATTTATGGGCAACCCAGTTTGCCCAGGTGTTTGAGGTTGTGCAGTCAGACGATCCCGGTCCCTCAGCAGACTTCCTGCGATGGTGGTACCTCGCTGGGAAAGAAGTACCTAGTTCCGGCCAACGCATTCCATCAGTTGCCACCGGACGAGATACCGGTCGAGGCCACATAGTGACAGACCACTCCACACCACCAGTGGTCTCAGGTCGCAGATGTTCCGGACAACAGGCAACTAGCGAGGAGGATGATGGTTGGCACGAGGACCACGACTTGAGATTGCCAGTGGTTGGATGAAATGATGGTTGAGGATGCGGCTCCCCCTCAACGCATTCGGCGCATGGAAGAGGGCGATGGACGGCAGAGAGGGGGGGAGGCGGTAGAGGCTACGGAGAGGGCGGTAGAGGTCACGGAGAGGGCGGTGACGGGCCACCTACAGAACAAAGTCAGGGTGGTCCCAGCATCAGTCATGCACATGATGTGGGGACGAGCACGCAAGCTGAGGTCCCTTCTACCCCTCAGACCAGGCAGATTGTGGCCACACCGACCATTGGCTCTCCGTCACAGACCTTCTTGGACGGACTTTCTAGCCCAAGGTTCCTGCAGATGATGGATCAGATATTGCTGAGCGAGCCTGTTTCTGCTCCATCACAGTCCTTTATGGAGCTTGGCAGCACTCCCCCCTCAGCACACATGCCGGATCCTTCATGGGAGATGTCATTCATGGAGCCTACAGCTATTCCGACTCCACCCACATCACCTGCATCGGCAGAGCATCGCGATGAGCCACCAGCACGAGGTAGGGGCCGTAGGATTCCACGTCGCAGAGGCTGTGACACTGGACGCCATATTTAGATTTGTATTTCCTTATTTTTTTTTCTTTGTTGACGGACATATATATGTATTATATTTTTGTACCTACGGATACTTTTTATGTTATTTATGCGTTTTTTTAGTGTACTCGTTGTTTTTTATTATTAACAGCACCATTACAAAAAAAACTAACAAAAACCTAACTTCAAATTAAATAAGGAATACACAACTATGTAAAAAAATTAAAAAATAAAAAATAAAAAAAACAACAACTTTGAATAGGATCCGTGGTAGGGTACCACGGAACCCTAAGCCCTATATATTTTAGGCAGAATTCGTCGTAGGGTGTCACGGATTCTTAGTAAAGTAGAATCCGTAGTAGGGTGCCACAGATTCCATAGAAACTTCGTTTTGGTGCAATTTGATCATTTCTTTCCTTTTGGTGTAATCTGATAATATTGGCCTCCATTCCATTTAATTGAGTAAACTGCCCAAAAAGAAACATATACTGTATTACAAAACTATTTACTCTTAAAAAAATTTTTGTAAGTTGATATGAGAAGCTACATAAATTAGAATCATATTAGGTTAGCCAGGTAGCTAACTTTTTCTCAACTAACAACAGCCAACATTGATCTAAACATTGATGACTACTTGAATTTCTTATGTGCTCATCATGGTTACTCCCTCCATTTTATTTTAATTGTCAAATTTCATTCTAATACACTAATTAAGATAATCATTGAAATGCATTAAAAGTCTAAAAATTGATATTAAAATTACAACAATGCTCTTATTATTAATGCACTAAACTTCATGAGGTTTCGGTTTTGATTAAGCCAAAGTATTTGGTATTTGACAAAGTTAGTGAAAAGAAGACATTAAGGTAATTTTGAAGGGCATAGAAGAAGAGGATGTCAAAGTCAAACCTACAACAAGTTATGTATTTGGAGAGTTGTGGTTGTTTGATGGCAAACACAAAGTTAAAAGCACTCTTATAGTGAAGCATAACAAGTGAAGAAACAACCAATAATCTAGCATAGTCTTCATCTTTAAGCTAAGTTAAGAATGTTAAAAGACCACACTGTTTATTTCAATAATGTTTGAGAAACAGTAGAAAATCAAATTAAATATCTTAAAGTTATTTTGATTTAGCATTATAATTGTATAATTTTATACATAATAAGTATGTAATTATAGATTTTATAGACATAAAATTGTAGAGCGACTTTAACTATTCTCATTCAAACATTATTGATGTATTTATATATATAGCTTCTTTGATATTTTTAGTATTTCTAATAAATTGTTTTTATTTATGTAGCAAACCGTGTAGTTGAAGTTTATATTGGAATCAATTATGTGGATTTTGTTCATTGTTGTGGTTCTATATAGTTTGTCAATATAAATTGTATTGATATTTATAAATATAAGTGATAGTTTTAGAGTTAATACTTGATCCATGAAACTTGAGTTCAATTTGAATTAATTCCATAAATTTCACTTAACTCAAATCCGTCTTTGAAATTTATAAACCTAATAATAGTAAACGCAAACTTGACTACTTGAGTTATGTTTGTAAATTCCAGGGCCAGATTTGAGTTAAACGGAATTTGACGGGCTAATTTGGGGTCTAATTCAAATTTTACGCCAAAATTGTATATTAACTTGACTTTTGGTTCCTTGCCATCTATGTTTCGGTTTCCCTTTGAGAAAATGTTATTCAATTTTTGGTTTTGCTCTAAAATACTTATATAATGGAAGTTTGTAAGGAAGGAGTAAAAACAAAATTCAAAATCAACGGATTCGTTTGATAAGTTCTAAGATGAGAAGGCTTTTCTGAGAAGAGAATATAAATTAGTATGTAAATATTTAATTTTATTTTAAAAAATTAATAAAAATAAAACCATGAATCATTTATATGATAGTCAAACAAAAGGCAATCTTCATTATATTCACAATTTTCCTCTTTATGGTAGCTCCAAGGAGAAAAACATTTTTGAGGTTTATTTTTGTACGGAATGTACTTTCAAGGGGTTTGGGACTACCGGCGTAACCGGTGGTGCCAAGACGGAAGGTTGGAGGTTTATGTGAAAGGTGGGTGTGCGCCAGCAGAGCTTCGCCAAATAAGGATTTGGGAGTTCTCCTAACGCATGCAATGTGGTAGGGTTTAGAAGACGTACCTAAGAGAGGAGTAGATCCTCTCTTTATATATCCGTAATGATCTATGTTATTTTGGGAATAAATCTGTAAGGAATCGGCGTGAATATGGCTCGATTCTGTACAGATTCATCGAGATTTTGTGTCATAAATTCGTATGGGATCATTATTATTTATATCTTGATCCTTTGCGGATTTATTGAGCAAGACATTGGGCCACATAATGTTGGGCCGGGTTTATCGAACGAAGGGCTCGATATGTGTGTCTTAAGGAATTTGGGCCGTCTGGACCCAATATCCGGAATAGTTGTCCCGAACTCAAGAAGGCCGATGTTTCCGACGTTCCGGGCTTCGTGAGTTGTCAAACTTCCCTCGAAGATAGTTTCGTCGTGATGCCGAGTCATGAAAGCTTCTTCCGGAAGCTTCTGAAGACGAGACGTCAGTTGGATTTGATGGCTGACATCATTTATTGGATATCGTGGAGAGAGAGAGTGAGTGGGCCTTTGGTATTCGCGCTTTTGATAATGAGAGTTAAATCCGTTCTGGGATTTACCAAAATATCCTTGATTTTATAGGAGTGTTAGGGGAAGGGAAGCGGTTTTTCCCTTTCTGCCCCTACTTATTTTTGAATCGAAGGAATGGGGGAAATAGTTTTCTTCTAGCCTTTGGTTTCATTCTTCGCTATTTCGCCTCTTCGTGACCTCACTGACCCTTCTCCTTCCTCAGCAAGCTTCTTCTTCATTGCTTCTTTCTCGTTCTCCTTTCTGTTCGAAGGTTCGGGTCTTGCCTTTCGTTAGTGTATTATCAGGTAACCATTTCCGTCCACACTCTTTTGGAACTGTGTATTTGGGTTTGGTGATCGTGGATTCTCGGCCGTTTTTATTCGTTCTTTCATAAGTTTTTTCAACCTTCTTCTTTATTTCCTTTTTCTCTGTTGGAGTTTTCTGGAGAGAAGGGGGCCTTATAGTTGTTATTTTGCCCTTGAAAATAGGTAGAGAGAATGGCCGAGAATCTTCAAGGTGATCAACCGGCGGAGGGGGTGGTTCAAATTCCTCGTGAACTGCCCTTCATATATAGGTGGGTGACCAACGATGTGTTGGTCACGCCGTCGGCGCTGGATCAGCAATACCTTGATGAGCTGAAGCTCACCGGGGTTCTGTTAGGCCGGGAGGACCTGGAACAGCGATACCGGGTGGAAGCTGCCCTCCGTGGGGAGCGGGTGTGCTTCATGAACCTCGATCATCCAACCATCCCTCATTGGTTGAGGGTGAACGAGGTAATGTTCACCGAGTTTGGGGTACGGGTCCCTTTTTCAGATTTTCAGCAACGTCTTCTCAACCGAGCCTCCGTGGCCCCGTCGCAACTCCATCCAAATTCGTGGTCATCAATTCGTTGCTTCGAGTTGGTGACCGAGTTCTTGGAGTTGCCTCAGGATTCGGAGGTGTTTTTGTATTTATTCAAACTCTATAGTTCCAATACCTCGGGGAAGACGAAGAAGGGATACATGTCCGTTAGGCCGGGGAAGTACCGGAAAATATTTGTGATGTATGAGGACTCATTTCACGACTTTAAAGGTCGTTACTTTAAGATTTTTCCGGTCGGGAACCATCGCCCCTTTTGGTTGAGTTTGGAGGGTGACGGTCGGTTCCCCCCGTATTGGAGCGACCAGGCGGGTTTCGAGATTGTCCCGGCCACGTATCAGCGGCTTAATGCCGACCAGCATGATACGGCCGACATCCTCGTTCATCTTTTTGCTCAAAATAACTTAAATCCGAAATTTCTTATGAATAACTCGGATGAGGCTCAGAAGGCTGTTGGTAATTCCTTTTCATCCTTCCGTCTCGCGTTGCTTTACCATTTTTTATTTCGTCTAATTAACTTCTTCTGTTTTATTTTTTCTTTCAGTGGAAATGGCAGGGAATGATGTTACTTTGGCTCGGCTTCGCCGACTTGTCCGACCTGCTCCGGCTAAGTTGCTTCCTTCTCCGTCGACTGCCGTTCTTCCGGGTGGGGCACATTCGGTGCCTGCCGAGTCTGTTGGGAAGAATCAGGCCGAGCCAGAGGGTGGCAGTTAGACTAACGTCGGGCATGTCGGTGTTGGCGAGCAACATGTCGAGATATCTTCCCCGGCTGAGGAAGAGATCCCTTTACCTCTTCCCCCCCTCCAAAGAGACGACGTTTCGCCGTAGAGGGCTTGAGCGATCCGAAGAGGGTCCGGACGTTGGAAGGGGGGTCTAGGGACTTTTGTCCCATGGATCGATCTTTCGATGCTTCCGAGTTCGTCGAGAGCCATCTGCTGGGTCCCAGGGCGCAGGAAATTCTCCAGGATTGCGATCCTCTGGAGAGCGTCCGTTGGGCCAAATGGGCGATGATCAGGGCTTCTACCATTATGAAATCGGTGGAGCCTCGTTTGACCATCGCGGAAGAGGCAGAACGTCTGAACGCTAAGCTTCTCGATGATGCCAAGACGCTCAATTTGTAGAAGATGGTTTTGGAAAAGGAGAAGGCAGATGCGATCCGGGCTAAGCTAAAGGTGGAGGAAGATTTGAAGGCCTTGAAAGCCGAGTTGGAGAAGTCGGAGAGGGAGAAAAGTGCGGAGGTTGATCGCCTCCGACATCGGGAGGAGGGATTCCTGGCCGAGGTGGAGAAGTTCTGGGGCTTAGCTGCCGAGGAAAAGGTCCGAGCCGACCTTGCTGAGGCATCCGTGGCGGATCTTCACAAGTAATGTGAGGATTTGGCCGAGGATGCTAAAGGGGTTGTTGCTGCCACCGAGGGTGCTCTTAAAGCTCAGTTGGCAATCCTCCTTCCCAACTTTGACACTGATCAAATCAGCTCTTTCAAGGACATCGTGGATGGTAAGGTGGTGGATCCGGCTGAGTGATGTTCCTTGTATTTTCATTTTTCTGAACATTGTAATTATACTTTTGGGGATCCGTCGTGCCTTTGACTGGGTCGGATCCCTTCTTGACTTGGTTTGACTTTTTTCGAGTTGATTCCGTCGTGCCGTGCTTTTCCCGGGTCGGAATCAACTACTTTTTGGCTAAGCTTCTAAAAACTAAGTCAATTTATTCATAGCCGTTTTGGAATTGTATATGTTTATTTCAAGTCACGTTTCGAGATGTCTTTAAGCTTTGATTCATATCTCGCAGCTCTTTTGTCTTTTGTGACTTAGAAATTTCGCACTTTTTCGTGAGTGGTTCCAACTTTATGTTAATGAAATTTTGGCTAAGTTTCGAAACTTAAATTCATTTGCTTCTTATCCTTAGCCGTATTCATTCTTCGTCACGACTTAATCGACTCGAGCTTCGATTCGTCGTAGAATCATACTTCGTAGCCTCTTATCTTTTTTGTGACTTAGAAATATTTTGTCTTCTTTTGTGAATGGTTCTAGTATGGGTTTGAACCACATGTTTAGGAACCGTATTTGATATGAGAAATTTGTCTAAGTTAAGTATCTTAGCCGTTTTTCTTAGCTAGGAGTGATCAGTTCTCGACTTTGTGATTTATCGTCGTTACTTTCGAATTAGCATCATAAAGTCGGGTTGGTAAAGTTAGAGAATGGTTTTAAACCGTAGAGCATGGTTTGAGTTGGTCTCGTGAAAGACGTGTGAAACCGAAATGCCGTAAATAGGGGAAAGGAAGAGAGTTTGTGAAACTAAGGGCCTCATTAAAACCTTCCGACCTCCCGGAGTAGAATACCTCGGATAGGAAAAAGAGTACCCGACTTCATTAAATTTGAAAAAGATGAAAATACAAGTATGATAATTGAATTGAAATTACCCTAAGATTTAAGAGTGCAATTATACTTGAATGAAAGAAAGAAAAGAGGGGGTCTAGGGGTAGAACCGTCGAAGGTTGGAAGCATTCCAGCTCCTCGAGATTTCGCACCCATTGAGACGTTCCAGCTTGTAGGCTCCCTTGCCTAAGTCCGTCGTTACGTGGTACGGCCCTTCCCAATTGGGGGTTAGCTTTCCTTCTCCCGGGCTTGGGGGTCCGATGTTATTCCGACGCAGGACTAGGTCGCCGACCTCAAAGTGCCTTTTGATCGTCCCTTTGTTATACCTGACGCTCATCCTCTGTTTTAGGGCTAGTTCGGCCAAGTGGGCTTCGGTCCGGATTTCATTTATCATGTTTCTCTCTGCCGTAGCATCTTCCGAGCCGAGGAGTAGCCGAGGACTGGGCTCACCGATCTCCACGGGGATGATGGCCTCTATTCCATATGCGAGTTGGAAAGGCGTTTCGCCCATGGAAGATTGAGGAGTTGTTCGATAAGACCATAAGACGAAGGCTAATTCTTCTGCCCAAAGACCCTTGGCGTCGTCAAGCCGTTTCTTTCATCCCTTCACTAAGATCTTGTTTGTGGCTTCCACTTGGCCGTTTGCTTGAGGGTGTTCAACCGAGCAAAAGCGTTGGTTGATACCGAATTCCGCAGTCGATTCCTTGAATTTGCGGTCTGCGAATTGGGTTCCATTATCCGTGATGAGGATTGATGGTATCCCGAATCTAGTGATGATTTGTTTCCATATGAATTTCCAACATCGTACTGCCGTTATAGTGGACAAGGGTTCAACTTCGATCCACTTGGTATAGTAGTCAATGGCGACGATGAGGTATTTCAGTTGGCCGGGTGCTAAAGGGAAAGGCCCTACCAAGTCGACTCCCCAGGTGCCGAAAGGCTGATCTCCCAAGATGGGAGTCATTTTTTCGGGAGGTGCTTGGTGGAAGTCGGCATGGATTTGGCATTTTTCACATGTTTGCACGAAGTCTAAGGCGTCCTTTAGCATATTCGGCCAATAGTTTCCGGCTCGAATGAGTTTCCGGGCTAAGGACTTCCCACCAATGTGGTGGCCACAACAGCCTTCATGGACCTCCCTCAAGGTGTATTCCGATTGGGTTGGATTCAAGCATTTCGGGAATGGCATATCTATGCCTCTTTTGTATAGCTGCCCCGAGACGGTGACAAATTTGGCGGATTCTCTTCTTATTCTTTTAGCTTCTTTGGTGTCTGCCGGCAGATCTCCTTTCTCGAGGTAACTTTCGATTGGGGTCATCCAAGTCGTGATCTCGAATATCAGGAAGCAATCCACTTCCGATGTTAATATCGACGGTTCCCTCACCGTTCCTTGAAGTAAGGATCGGTTTCTCGTCCCTGGCTTGGTGCTGGCGAGTTTCGATAGAAGGTCAGCTCTAGCATTCCGTTCTCTCGGAACGTGAGATACTACCACCTTATCGAAGGTCTTCATCATTTTCTTCACTTTGCTCAAATACTTCTGCAGGAGGGTGTCTTTGGCTTGGTAGGTTCTATTGATTTGGGAACTTACCACTTGCGAGTCGGTGCAGATTTCAAGGGCCTTTGCTCCGATCTCTTGGGCTAGGGCTAACCCGGCTAGCAAGGCCTCATATTCAGCTTGGTTATTGGAGATCGGGAATTCATATCGGATGGATTGTTTGATCATGATTCCCTCTGGGCTTTCAAGGATGATTCCAGCTCCTCCTGAATTTTGGGTGGATGATCCGTCAACGTGGAGTTTCCAGCTTTGATATCCATCATTTGGGATTTCCACTGTGGTCATCTCTGCCAGGAAGTCGGACATTGCCTGTGCTTTGATTGCTGTTCTAGGTCGGAATTGGATGTCGAACTGGGATAATTTGACTGCCCAATTAAGCATCTGGCACGCAAGTTCTGGTTTCTGGAGGATACTCCGAATGGCTTGGTCTGTCCGTACGACTATTACATGGCTCTGGAAGTATTGTCGTAGGCGCCTAGCCGTAAGGAGGAGAGCGAAGGCTAGCTTTTCTATCTTGGTGTATCTTAATTCGGCTTCATGTAAGACCCGACTTATGAAGTACACCGGCAATTGTCCTCCCGACTCATCTTCTCGCACTAATGCTGCTGCGACGGATTCGTCGGTGATAGAGAGGTAGAGGTATAGAGGTTCCCCTTCGACAGGCTTTGAGAGGATTGGAGGTTCTGCGAGGAGAGACTTGAATTTGTTGAATGCCTCTTCGCATTCCGGAGTCCATTCAAAGTCAATTCCCTTTTTCATCAATTTGAAGAAGGGAAGTGCATTTTTGGCCGAGGCTTCGAGGAAACGAGATAGTGCAGTTAACTTACCGTTTAGCCGTTGGACTTCTTTTAGATTGGAAGGGATTGGTAATTGTAGGATGGCGTCACACTTCTCTGGATTCGCTTCTACTCCTCTTTGGGTGATCATGAATCCCAAGAACTTTCCAGCTTCCATTCCGAAGGCGCACTTCAAGGGATTAAGACACATCTTGTATTTGAGCAAGGAATCGAAAACTTCTTTAAGGTCGGATAACAGGTCTGCAGGATCTTCCATTTTTACCAACATATCGTCGATATAAACTTCAATCTTGCGGCCGATTAAATC
>JASCZI010181449.1:10072-43230 GCA_036250425.1 Stylosanthes scabra
TTTAGATTCATGTGTTACCTCAACAATTGCAGCAGTGTGCCAAACACCACAGGAAGCCCTGGTTGTTCTCAACCCTTTCAAAGTTTCCACTTCTCTAGGAATATTTATGCTATTGTGATCTCCATGGCCTAAGGCGCCAAAAGTTCCATCTCCAAATGTAAACAACTGTCCAGCTGATGTAACAATAGCTGTGTGCCAAGGGCCACATGACACATATGATACATGTAAACCCTCCAGGCTACCACCTACTTTCTTAGGAATCCAATGACTGACATTGTTTTCATGCCCAAGCAAGCCAGAGTTGTGAGTACCATCACCCCAAGTATAAAGATCCCCAGAATATGTAACAGCACAACTATGATATTCTCCACATGCTACTAATTCTATATTACTGCCACTAAGAGTCTCAATGGGCTTAGGGTGAAGAACATCCACTTCTACACCATGTCCAAGCCTACCTCCTGACTCCTCTCCCCAACTAAATATTTCTCCTTGCTTGGTAACTAGAACAGCATGTTTGTAGCCACAACCAATACTATGAACATCTAGAACTACTTTTGATTCCAAAGCCTTAGGGAGGAAAGCATCCATCTCAGAATTGGATACGGCTCCAACTCTACGTATACCACCACCAAGAATTCCATCACCGATACCTTCACCCCAAATAAAAACATCACCTAAGGCTTCAAAATCCTCATGACAAGAACCATGGCTAGATGAACTAACAACACTGGATAAACTAACTCGAACTGTCTCAGATGCAGAGTTTCGATTATTTGATTCATCCACAGACCCAGGAGATAAAGCGGAATTTGCAATTGGCTCGGCTTGAATTGAACTCTTGTTAGCTGCAGTATAAGAAATTATTTCCGAGAAAGCCTTTACCCATCTATTTTGATTAGAATTGTCCGAAGCAACTCCATTGGTATATCTGGGGTCCTGTATTTTAAAAATGGAAACGGTGTAAATGTCTAAAAGTTTATCTGAACTTGTGAAACAACAGAAGATTGAAGCCATTGCCACTAACAAATGGTGAACTTGATGGAGCAGATTTGCGTGTGCCAGCACAGGGACTTCCAGGATATGGACTTTCACAACTTGGTTCGAATTTCCACGTTTGACTGTTGCTATTACCTCGAGTTACTAACGCCTTAAGACCAACAAACCATATCTCAGCCTCCTCTTTGTCCTTACATATCTGTCCATAGACCAACAATGGATTCCAATCATAAAGTTGATAATGTACTTAATCCCTATTTTAATCAGCATACTACATAAACTATCAGATTAGCTTTTCACAACCAGTTCAGTAAAAGAAGGACAAGATGAAGAGAAAATCTTATAGATAGGACTAGTGGTTCTGCTAGCATAAGAACAATACAAAAAAGAGCACGCACCAAATCCAAGGATCTATCATTGTATATAAGGGAAAACGACTGATATTCTTTTTCAGGCCGAGGATACCGCTGAAATGTTGCCTGTAGGTTATTACAAAATCAACGGTGTGAGTATTAAGTAATAAAGTTATAAAACCATGAAAGAACAAAATAAATCAGAGTGTCAGTTACAAATATTTATTTTTCCAATTATGGATACAAAGAAGGAATTGCAACTTTTCCGAGGAAGAAAATATTGAACTCAATGACAGGCATATCATGACCATATTAAACTTGCAATGAAGGCCTCTAGTGATTACTCAAGGAAACAGTTCCGTCTTTTAATAAACTTACAGTTCGTTGTCCTGGAATGATCTTTGAAACAGTACTGAGCTTAAGTTGTTTCTCTTCCTTCCCGGAGTACCATAAGAGTAGAGACTCATCCTGAACCCAAAACCACAAGCATTGAATAGAATAGAACAATTTGTACCGATTTTTCTTCTTTATAATTCAAAACACATCATACTTCAGATATCTAGAATTGATATTTTGACTTGCAAATGGATTGAACTCAACTTAGGAACAAGTGAGTAAACTCATTGTAAGTAACCTTACAAATATGTACAAGTTTAATGTTCAAAAGTATAAAACTTTATACCATAGCGCTGCGGACATGATGCATCTAACAAACAAACTTGAACTTTTCTTCCTCCCAAGCAATGTTTTTTATATTAAAAAAAATAAAAGAAAGAAAGGAAGAAAAGAAAAGAAAAGAAAAAAGAAGAAGAAGAAGCAGAAGCAGAAGCATTGTTTCAAATGCTATTCATTGGCATCTTAGAATGTTTGTACACTTGGAGCTTCAAAAACAAACAATCTGCCTAAACTGTTATTTACAACTAGACTACACATGTTAGGAACTTGAGCCTATCTAATATCAATCCCTATGGAAGAAACTTACTCAATCCACAGTTATCATAAGTTGCTAACAGTACCAAAACTTTCCCAATGCAAACATTGGTCAATTACACTCAGGTCTAACTACACCGTCTTTCGAAAAGAGATTGAGAAACAGATCAAAGACTCACACCCTACTCAAACTGGAAACACAAGCGAACTGGCCAATGAAAAACTAATTGTTGTTCTGTCTACCACTTCAAATTAGATGAATTCTAATAGAAAAAGGAAGTTGATATCAATCACATAATTTTGACAGGGTAACAGTAAACTTTCAAGAAAGTTATACTCTAACTTACATTGGAAAGCCTAAATGGGCAGAACTTCGGCTTCCCTCTTCGCCCATACTTTAGCAGATATGATCCTTTTTTAAGCGATGTAAGTGCCTAAAATAGGAACATAAGAGTTAGGTAACTGCGTTAAAAGTAAAAAGATGATCCTACTACAACTACAAAACCGTAAAGCATGAAGGAAGACCACAACTTCAAGCTTCATTATCTCCTCAAGTCAGCAATGAAGATCAACTACAAGTTATTTGAGCAATAACATAAAAATGGCACACTAATGAATCATCTATTTCAGTAAAACGTGATACTAGAATCTAACAGCAATTACATTATAGTTCCCGGTAAAACCAAAGCCGAAAAAATGAAGAGCAAATGATTCCAAACCTGCTCTATATCCCTCTCAACAGGACTAGCTCTCTGAGGATCAGCCATTCAAGTTGCAATAACATGTGCTTCCAAGGAATGAATCCAATACCCATTTGAACAACACCTCAAATCAACACAAACACCACCATTAACCAACGTAGACCCTCTCCCCATCAAAAACTCCAATTCAATTCAATTCAGCACTTCCAAACCCTCAAACAAACAAAACAAAGAGCTGCATTTGCCTACCCCATAGCTGAGAAATGAAACTCGCAGCTCAAAACCACCTCCAGACTCATGAAAATAATGAAAAAAGAAAAGGAAGAACAGAGATAACCGCTTCAGCAGAATCGCAGTCAGCTTCAGACCAGCTCAAAGAAACCCTAGAAACGCGTATTTTTATTCTTTCAAAAAACCCCCCGAATCCCAAGGAAATCTTGGGAATTTGGCCCCTCAAAATTTCCTTTTCTTTCCCGTCTGGCGAAACGGGTGCAGTGCCCGAAATGCAGGCCAAAACGACGACGTAACGGGAATCAGAGCCAGCAGCATTGTAAGGAATCCCCGGGGTTCCTCGAAGACTGAGCCATTTTTCGAGGATTACGACGGGGCCGGAGAGAGAGAGCTTGCCGAACCTGAGGCTGCGATTCCGAAACGGCGTCGTTCGACGACAATGCAAGGTAGATTTTTTGTTTAAAACTTTTCCCCCTTTCTTTGCTTTGAATTTTTCGTCCCTGTTCTGGACTCAGAATTCGCAGAGCTGGGAAGATGGTAATAACACGCGAGAATCTCTCTCTCTCCCTCTCTTTTTGTCTCTGTCGTTCTTTTTTTTTTTTGAGAAAGAAGGAGGAGAGAGAAAGAAGGAGAAGCTAACTGTATTTTGTGAAGGAGGTGCCACGTCAGCAACTGAAATCTGCGTGAATGGGATCGGTGGGTTTGTCGTTTTGTTAGAAGATAGAAGGTTTGGGCGACAAAAGAGTCCAATTTTGGGATTTGAAACGACATGCCTCCTCTCTTCTCACTCTCCCAACTGACTCACCCAGGATTGGGATCCGCTGCTTCTCGGGACTACGCTGCACCCTTTCTACGAAATTTTAAAAATAAGAAGCTAATTTTACTAAAATATCCCTTGATCCATTTTAACATACTCGATATTTTTAGGAAAACTTATCTAAACAAATGAATCTCATTAAATTTTATTTAAAATAAATTTATTATTTGTGAGTCATGTAATTTTTTATGTGATAGAAAACTTGAATCTATATAATAATAATTTTGTTACATTTTTCCATCATTCTCCACCCCTTTTTAGGCTAAGTAATTGCATGAAAATACTTGAGACTAATGACAAGGGTTATTTATACATAAATATAATCTAGTACAATAGTTCGTACTCAGTACTTAGTCCTAATAGAGATTAATCAATACATGTAGTCATCATCATAGATGACATGGTTTCCATTCCTCCTTGCTCTAGCTACTCTCTCATTCTGCAAAATCAAACAAGGCAAATTATGTAAAATTATATGTTCAATGTACTATTTAGAATCCTTTGATCCAAGCAAAGCAAATTACCTTGGTTATAAGTCTTTCAAATGCTTCTGTACCATGATGCTCCATGTATCTCTCAGCAGCGGTTAGAACATCATCTTGTTGGTTGAATATGTTCTTCTTGCGCGGGAAATACCACATCTGAGTACCTTGAGGGACTCGAATTTGCGGGTTCATGTAGAAAGGCCTTATGTAATTTCGATAAACAGTTGCCGCGCCATTGAACTGAGGCAGAACCAGCCAGCAACTGAATATCAACTTGGCATAAGCCCAAATGGGAAGCCTGACATTGCCATAGCAACTTAATTACCATAACTAACTATTTCTATATTTGTCTAATGACATTGATTAACACATCAAATTTTTAATGAATTAGTTGATTAATTTATTAAATAAGGAGTGAGCTTACACGTCAAGAATTTTGGCAAATGTGATCTCAAAGAGGGTCATCAAAGAGTAGAGGACCCAATAGGTAAGCCATTGTTGATCATCAGTGTGAGACCTTGTCTCTATGGCCCTAATGGAAGCATGTCTAAGGAAAAAAAAAAAAAAACATAACACAAATTAAAATGAAAAATAAGATGGGATTCACACATCGGTAAAAGAAGAAAAAGAGAAAACTTACAATGGGTAAACAAGGGTGACCAAGGGGCTGCACAAAAATTGCAAACAGAATTAAAATAAATAATAAAAAAATTTAAGAGAAATGGTTAAGAATTAAGAGGAATGAGGAAGAGAAGTAGAGAGATACAGAGCAAGAACATCGAAGTTCCTGAAGAGAACTTGGAGAAGGTTGTTTCCAGAAGCACCCATGTGCTTGTGCTTGTGTTGGTGTGGAAGTGAAGTGAAATGAGGAACAGAGGAGAAGTGGAAAAGACTCAAAACTCAAAAGAGTGATATCTTGCTTTCTTTCAGAGAAAATAATCTCATTCTCTCAACTCTCAAGTGCTGCAAAGTTGGCAAAACCTCTACTTTTTGGACTTTGGTATGCTGCACGACAATAGAGGTACCTTTTTTTTTTCTTTTCTTTTTTTATCTAATAATTAAATATGATTGTCACCAGAGAATCAAAATAATAATAATAATCTAATATTCTAGAATTATGAATAATATTTTACTAATAAACTTGAATATGATAATCCTAATATATTTTAACATATTTAGAATTTAGTTTGTATAATATAACTTAAAATTTTTTCTTTTTTTTTAAGAAAACTTAAAATTTATCCTAAGTTACACCATGTTACAATAAGTATGTAATTGGAAAAAAAATATATTCATAAGTTCAAAAACTATAGGACATTTATGAATTATTCCCAAATTCATTTGGGACATGCCATCAACGGTTTTTTTTGTTTGGACTCCGCATGCCATCAACGTTGGGTTCAATTAAACTTGATAATATTTTTGTTGGGCCTACAAAATGACAAGTTACTACTTAATTATAGAGACCCATTGGGCTTTCACATGTGTATTATTTTGGGAACCGTTGGAAATAATTAATGTCCAATATTATCCAACAAAAAATACAAACTTGTTTACTTCAGTGCATGAGACAAAAATGCAGCATTATTCATAGAGTTTTGCTACTATTTAGATCCTTTGTGTATTTATAATTTAGATCATTATCATCATCATCATCATCATCGTTGCTTGCTAAACCTTCCAAAATATTAAATTTGCTATATGCACCTACCTAGCAACATTGCTACTATATATATGGTTTCTTGAATTATTCTTGCGAAGAATATTATTAAAGATGGATGTTTATGATTATCTTAACATAGAATAGAAACTGAGTGAAGATGTGGGTGGTTGAGTATGTCTGTGAGTGTTGAAATAATAATATATATATTTATAGCTTAGGCCCCACATTCTGATGAATGTATGTAACTGTATTTGGTGAACCTTAATGATTTTCTGTTTCCATCAATTTCACGTACGCAGTAATTATTAAAACATTGCCGTTAAAACAATGGTATCTTCTGCTCAACAATAAAGAAAAGAAAATAACTTGCAGATCAACATAAGGTAAGGTACGTAAGGCCAGTAATATTATTATATTGCATCACAATCTAATATTATTATTTATTATATAATTAAGCAATCCCATTTTGAACATTTTGCTTCTTATAATCACCTTTACTCACAATTAAATAACATAAATTCAACTTGATCGTTAATTTGATTGTTAATAGTTTAAAGTTTTCGATTTCACTATCATCTCCGGGGGCAAATAAGTAAGTGGGTTCCCCACATTTAATATTTTTAACCATACATATTTATATATTGTTATGATGACTCCAAATAATGTCGAACATTTTGTTGTAACGACTATGGATGATGGATGAAGTACGTACGATAGGGTATAAACTATGACCACATGAAGTACTCAACCAGTGACTTCAAATTTTCACTTTTAAAAAAGAATATACATTTATATTCTCATCATTATTTATCTGGATTTCTGATTAAGGGAATTTTTCGAATAATTATCTTTTCTGTGACTTTATTTCCTAAGGCAAAACCATAGACAAATTTAAATTCTTATTTTAAATTAAAAAAGTGCACACAATAAAAAACATTCTTCTTCAGTTATTTAAGTATAATAATGTACTAATAAAATAATAAAATAAAGTTCGAATTATATATTAAATATTATCATATACATTATTACACCAAAAAAATAATCTAATTATTGCGGTATAGTTGGTTATTCCGAACAGCTAATTCAATTTGGTATCATAATTCCATTAGTGTTTTAAGTTTTAACAAATAAAACGGGTGCCTTTCCTTGCTTTCCAGCTCTTAAACAGATTGCACAATATAATAAGTAGGCATTTCATTGGTTTTAATATTATGCTCTTTCATATAGAAAAAAGTTAATATTCTTAATTATGCCTAAAAAGATAGAATAATAGCAATAATAACAACTCAAAATAATAATTGTGCTCACTCAATTCAACCTTTAATTTTCAACATCATCTTTTCCAACTAACCCTTCAAGAACCCACCCACATCATGATTACTTTATTTGCATTTCGTTTTTTTTTTTTTTTTATATATATAGATATACGAAAGCCAGATGGTAGTTATTGCATTGCTTGTTTAATTCACACACACACACAACATATATTCTTCAAAATCTCTCTTTCTCTCTCTCTCTTTTATATTAACATTCTTATGGGTATCAGTTAGCTCATTTTTCCATATTCAGAACCAAATCTACAACTGTCATGTAATGATATATAAAACATAGATTATTAATTAGTTAGTTGGTATCACATATTTAATTTGATTAAGTACGATGTTTTAAATATGTAGATGATATTTGTGAAAATAAGAAATAAATTTTTTAATTAAAATTCTAATTTAAGCATAAGGTTAATATTTAACTTATATATACACATTAAATGAGGTATAACTCAAAAAATATTTGTTTTTTTTTTTTTTTTTTACAGAGGTTTCGAGTTTGAATCTCTGATATATCTTTGATAGAAAATAAAAATTAATATAAGCATGTTTTATATAAACAAACATATCTAATTAATTACAAATTTAACTATGCTTGTTATAAAAAATTCAATAAATTAACTATTCATATAAATATATATATTAAAATATAAAATACACATTTAAAATATTTAAATCATTATACATGTATTCGTATATAAAATATATTTAATTAATTAAATAAATATATAAAACATTTTTAACAATATATCAATATTAAACTCTTCACAGGTAAATGTACTTATATATAAGTAGTTCCTTTAGCCAAAAGATTCGATTCTCACTAATTAACTGCTTATTTGAGGTATTAGCTTAGCTTAATTAGTTCCTACCTACAAGTGTACTCGATTATAAGTTGTCCAGCCATAATTAGTCAATATGTTGTTATTTATTGAAGTTACTTAATCAATTAAGGAATTTAAAAAGAAAATGATGATGATAGTTCATGAAATGTTGATATATATACTATTGATTCAAATAATGCAAACCAAATTAAAGCACAGCATCAATCTATCCCAAGATTAACTAACCAAAGATTCAAAGTATATCATATATCGTATTTAACTTAACATTATAATTAATTATGTATTTTAACAATAATTATTAATAAATACAAAATAAAAAAGTTTAAACTGCTAATTTTTATTGCCTGTCAAACATTAATTTTTCATCTTATAATTGGTCAAATATAGAAAACCTGAAAAGAAGCTAAGGCATCTAAAAGCGTAACGCCATTTACATTTTGATATAAGGTATTATAAAGCTGATGGTGGGGGCTGAAAGCCTGAAACTGAGTTGCAAATCTCACATGCCAATATGACATTATATTCATTTTGCCGTTCATGAAAAACCTAATATTACAATTCATGAAAACTAAAGTTCATATATAATAATGGAGGAGCCAAGAAGGTACAAAATGTCCAATAAACAAAGTTATTAATCATCATAAAACTCAAGAGTTACATTTTAAGAGACAATATAAGATCACTCCAAAACAGTGTAAAGTTATTCTATTTATTATATATATTTTTTTATAATTATAGTTGAAATAATTTAATAATATTAAATTTAAGAAATATATACTTATAAATTTCATATACACAAAATTATAGATAATAAATTAAATAAAATAATTTTAAATTATTATATTCATAGAATCACAGTACTTTACAAAGAGTAGAATATTAATTCAGTGAACCAGAAATTTTTGCATTAATGACTCTGTTAGTAATTAGAGTTGGATTATAGCACTTAAATTTCTCTTTAACAACCTGAATATTAATTAAGGCCTAGCAGCTAGCTTGTGAAAACTGAATGAATCCATGCATATGTTTGAAAGAGTAGTGGCCATGGCGAATTTTATGCAAAGAATGAAAACATATATATTATATATGCAGTACACAGTACAGGCACAGCATACATAATTCAGAACTACTGAAGCAGCAGCCACATACAAGGGGATAATGCACCATGCATGTGACAGTTTCTGCATATATAGAGAGGAGCATTATCTTCTTTCTCATCCTCATTATTGTTGCAGTAAAAACACCCAGACTTCATTCGTATATACCATACCATATCTTCATACTTTACTTTTACCACCATTCATCTAATAACTATACCTATTATCACTTTAATTTGTTCATCATCACCTAGCATAAAGCTAATTAATTAATGAGTATCGCATGTCTATTAATTAATAATAAGTACACAATAAATTAATGCTACTACTCCTCCATAAACATCAGCAAATTATATAAAGCATATGATATAATGTAGTAGTGCTAATTAAGAAACAAAATTAAAGTCCCCATAGGAGATCATTATATAAGACCACAATAATCAAGTTGCTGATAATAAGGAACTAATATAATTAATTAAGTATACCAATATATAATAAGCTAAGTAGGGTACCTTTATAAATTTAGCACAGCCAAAATAGTAGTAGATCAGAGAATTCATTCCCATGTTAAAAACATATATGTATATCATATAGATATGTATGTTTTGTTCTACTCAAACCCTAACATACATGGATCCTCAGCAAAATCACACCAAAACCGAGAATATTGAACTCACAAATTAAAGCAACCAACAAACTTGTGCCTGCTGCATCATCATCATCTGCATGTTTTGCAAATGGAGAATAATTAAGAAAACTTAACATTATATATAACACACTTAGAGAAAGTGGACTAATTAAGTTACTAATAATAGTAGTAATTAAAATTGAAAATTATAACAACAAAATCCTAATAGCATACAAGAGATACGGAGATATATAGATCATTATTGATCACTTCATATACTTGTTTAAATCTGTGATGACCATTGGATCCTCAGGGAAACTAACGTTGACTTTCTTCATCTCCTCCGTGCTGTGAATGTTGACCGCCACTCCCAGGCGACTCCGGAACGCTGCCGCCGTTAGCCATAATAGGCCTATATGCATTAAGTGCTGCAAGCATTCCCAGGTTACTTTCACTCAGCACTGCACCGCCGCTTCCTAATTGTTGAGCTTGCAATAGAGCCATTGGAGAACCAAAATTCATGAAATGAATGCCGCCGCCACCGTTGCCACCGCCGCCGCCACCAGACATACCCCCTTTATACATGCTACTATTGTTACCAACAGTTGGAATTGCCCAAAATGGATCACTGCCACTATTACCACCGCCACCGCTGCCACCACCACCTCCACCTCCGCCCATCATCCAAAAAGTCGCCGGAATAGAAGCATGACTGGCCGGAATTGAGCCCGAACTCGACTGTAACAAATAACTTCCCATCATCTGAGTACCCTGGTGCTGTGGGAACACCTCCTCTTGCCTTCTCTTCCTTCCTAAACTCTCCCCTCCGCCGGCACCATCACCGCTACCGGACACTTCCCGAGCCTCTTGCTTGCTTTGCATAATATCATTAACCACGTTATTGTTGAAATTCAAAACAGTATTCGTATCAGAAGCAGAGTTGTTGTTATTATTATTATTATTACTATTGTCACCGCCGGAGAACATGAGTCTTCTAGAATAATCTTCCACCGCCACGTTCCTCACCCACTCACTGCGGCTCCTGGCGGAGGAGAAGCTGGCTGCGTGACTGAGATACGGTGTAGCAGTGGCAGTGGCGCCTCTGAAGTAGTGAGAGGGGGAAGATAGGGTGGATCCTGAGCTTCGGAGCGTGATGTTCAGCGAAGTGAAGTTTGCAGGGATGGTACCGGTTCCAGTGGCGGCGATAACGGAGGGCTCAGCCTGCTGGAGGAGCCACTCGATGGTTTCACCGTCAGACTTGTGGCCGAGCTCCCTTGTGAGCTGGAAGACCCTGGCAGCAGCGGCGGCGGGCATACGGATGCGTCGGCCGCGACCGTCGACCTTGGTGTGCCTGTCTTTAGTAGAAGGTCGCTTTGGCGGGAGCTTCTTGGGAGCGGGAGCGGGTGCATGATCTGAAGGAGGCGGTGGTTGTTGTTGAAGATCATCGTTTAAGAGTTGGAGTGGGAAATTAGGTTTATTGCGGATCCCATTTTGATGGTGGTGAGGCTGAGGCTGCTCCTCCTCCATCATCAATATATTATACCAACTTCACTTTCTCTCTGATCTGCCACCAACGGATTATCAGAAAAGAAAAATTAAATAAAATTATTTGGTGTATGTGTATGTGTGTGGGGTTTACCTTTCTTTTCTTTTCTTTTTTTTTTTAATATAAAATAAAAAAAGGGAAAGAAAGAAAGAAGAAAGAAAAGGAATATGATGTATGTTATTGTTATGTCTGTTAATAAGCAGCGGGGTGGGATGGATGGATGGAGAAGAATGAAAGTGGTGGGTCTGAGACTCTGATCTGTTTGTTTCTTTAATTGAGTGAGTCTGTTTTTGGGGAATTCCTTTGAGATTGGAGCTCCCACCGCTCTATCACTATGACTATCACTTTCACTTCTTCCTCTCTCTCTTTCTTTCTTTCTCTCTATACACACACACACAGCGATAAAAGCCCAACCAATGCAACCTTTAAGCAACAACGATAATGAGTGCGAATAATAAGCCCACTACTACTCTATCAAAATTAATTAAAGAAAAGAAACAAGAGGATGAGCGTATAAATATGTTTCATAAATTTAAATTTTACAGATATTCATACAAGTTTTATCATTCATTTATATGTTTTCACCCTAAACTAACTAACTAAATTCTAAGCATTTAGTTAACGAATTACAATACTCTCAAAATAAAAAAATAACAAGGATCATGTATAATATAAATTGAGTCTCGGATTGTTAAATCAGGATCATCATTTTCTTCGTTTAGTATCTGTAAGTGTATTGATGTAAATAATTTATTTATCAATCATACTAGCTAGTCAATCGTCACCAAAAAAAAAATACTAGCTAGTCAATAAATTTTTGGCCAATAATAACCAATAAAAAATAGGACTCCAATAAAATAAGAAAAGTCCCACGTATAAAAGACAAAACTCAAAAAAATATAATATTTTAGTATTGTTGGTTACTATTGATCACAAAAGTGTTGGTCAGACTTTCTCTTTATTTAATGATTATCGTCTAATATATATAACTTTTAAGTTTATTTATTATTAGTAAAATATTTTAACTTTTTTAATAAATAGAAAATAATTATAATAAGAACTTAAATTTTTAATTTATAATTTTAATACGTGTCTTCAGTATAAAAAATAGATAAACTCATATTAAAAAATAAACCATTCAACTAATTAAATTGTATTTTAAAAATTTATAATTTAAGAAGATATACATAATTTTTTTCATCAGTATTTTATTTTTTGATAAAAAATGAGAATAATATTGAATTACTCTCAAAACGTTTGAAATACAAATTAAAAAAATAATAATAATTGAGAAAGCACGTGCGGTGGTGGGTGTGGTTGATAGTTGATGATAAAGGGAGAAGAGAGAGTGGTGTGGTGGGCTGAGTCTGAGACTGATGAGTATTAGTGGATGTGGATCCCATTTTCATTCAACTCTTAACTCATCATTCTCTCTTCTCTTCTCTTCTGCCAATTCTTCCTCATCTCATCTCTTCCTTTTAATAATTCCCTTCTATCCCTTCCCGCCTTCCTTTTAAAAATTTGTTTGGATTGTTTTTAATTAATATTCTTAATAATAAATTACACGCATTATTATTATTATTATATATTTTTGGGAATTAATTTTTACAAGACTGTGAACTGTAATGAAATGAATTCTTAATTAATAAGTTAGGTCTGATCTGTGTCAATTTTTTGTCCTACACGCTCTACTTGCTTTTTATGACAACTTGACTTTGATATATTAAATATTTATGCCCCTTGCAGGGATTATTGCCAAGTAGGAAACCACCACCTACACTGCTCATAATTATTTCTCATTTTATTTATTACTAATGCAATTTCTGTTTTATTTGGAGTGTATTAGTATTTGCGCGGTAAATGAAATAGAAAAATAAAAGGACAAAACACAAATAATAAAAAATTTCCGAGAAATTAAAATAAAAATCATTACGAAATATAGGTCAATATAAATAATTTATACAAGTATATATTTTTTTTAAAAAGAAAATATTATAAAATTTCTAATTCATATATATAGCCGACTTTAAAAGCGGGCTACAGCATGGTACGTAGTACATACAATTTATTAGTGATTTATTAGTTCAAAATAAAAGTCTACACGGTTGTACTAATAATTAATATAATGATGGTCAAATCTTGTGGCAGAGACATTGGTGGCATTGCAAAGCTAAGTTACTAAGCTAGGTTTCAATATGTACGTGGTCTTGTATGTGACTTGTCAAAAATTCTAATTAATTAGGATCATATCTACCTTTTCCTTAAAGTCATCATGGTTCACGTCACCTAGAATTTCCATGTCATTGCTAATTACATTGAGGTTAATTGTGGAAATTGGAGACTGGAGAGTATACCCTAATTGTTACAATTGAAACATTTTTTTTAATTTTCTTTTGGATACAAGAGAGTGTTTCTTGAAGCATGGCATGTGTCACACCATGTGAACAAATTAAAAGACACCTCCGATCCTAGTGTAACTCAAAAGAAACAAAATTAGCTAGGGAAATGATAGGACAGAAGTTATATGTACACACTACAACGACCAACATATGCCGAACCTAATCAAATGATGATATGATGGAAAACCACAACCAACACTGTGTATGGTGTTTAATTATTAGAAGTTAATTTAGAGATAATTAACATGCACTCCATTATTTCAAATTTCACTAAAATTAGTATTGGGATAATTCAAGTTTGACTATATTTCTCCATCCATCTTGCAATTATGTTGGAAGTTTCTGCCACAATTAACTGCTAGCTAGCAGCTGATTCTAAGTGACGTCTAGTCATATGAATAATTAAATTTTTTTAAAAAATATTTGAACTCTTAGAAAAATATAAAATATTCAAATTTCATCTTATGTATATACACATAATTTAATGATAGATATTTAAATAAAGTTTTAATTTACGATAAATTAATCTTTTAAAAGTTTAGATAATTAATATAAATAAAAATAAATTTCTAATAATAAATATCAAAGGTAAAGGTAAGGTTGGAAAAAAATAGTGAATTATGATGTTACATGTATATCGATACAAGTGTATATGGTATTTACTATAATGAAATGAAAAAAATAAAGAGAACGGAAAGTAATTAAATTTAATAGATCAAAATAATTATAAATCTTATCAAAATTTATACCAACACATCAATCCAATGATTTATTATTCTTCTTTTTATATTTTTTTTTATTTTTTTTTCTTCCCAAAGAATTATCCTCTGTATACAATGAGGGGTCTCAAAGTGTGATGGATTGAGAGTGTAGCTAACGACATAATCACGTTAGGGTCAGTAACCCTAATGGAGCTTATCATTATTTTGTCTGCGTAGCATCCATCTTCAATCATCTTCAGGTACCCACTGCTCTTACAACCACACTATTATTCTACCCTATTTATTATTTCTTACCATCAATTTTAAATTTTTTATATATTGCAAATTTAACATACTTTAGAAAAATATCCTCCCTTAGTTGAAAAGTGCTTCTGACTGCTTCGGTCACACTCACACACACTAAGTATATTTGTAAGTATAATCAATTATACATACACATCTACTTCTCACTTCTCACGCCATTTATGAAAACCTAGAAATCATTCAAATTTGTTTCAAGTTAATATATATTATGAAACGAGTGGATCGGAGTACTATACATAAATCCTATTATTATATACAACAAATGAAATTCCTCTTTTTAGTAACACAAAAATAGAAAGAATAAGAATTTTGTTTTGCTTTTCGAATGTGACATGTATATAGTAGCTAGCTATATAGGTTAGCTAAGAGTGAATAACGCACAGTAAAAATATGGCCTACAATTTATGAAAAGGGAAAATTAAATTAAAATAGTATATATTGTTGATGGATGGATGGATGGATGATGATGATGATGACACAAAATTCACAAGATCACGTGATTTGTTAGCTATATGTGCAGAGTGATGATGATGATGGCTTACCATCCATTCTACATATACGAGCTTATAATCAATCATACATAACAATTTTGTCGGAATGTTGGTGGTTACCAAGGCCATCCAATTAATCATTTTCCTCCCATTTTTGGTCAAGCCAGATACTTCATCATTTCCAAAGCTCCATATCTATCTAGCTAACATCAATTCTTTTTTTTTTTTAATTATTATTATTATTATACATGCCGATTAATATGTTGTTCAATATTCTAAAGGTTTAATTAGAAACAAATTTAAAAAATGATTAATTGAATATTTATTATGTTATTGATAATAAACATAATAATTATGATTGTTTATACATATATAACACTGTTGATATATATTCAATTGAGGTCTCGGTTGACTCAAATTTGAAATTGTGTAAGTACATCATCATCACCATGATCGTCACTCATAAAACAATCGCCATCTAATATATTATTTGGAAAGCAACATTATCCTTATCATTTGCTCAATTGTTTATTAATTAAGTATATATGTAGAAGAAGGTAGGAATAACAAAATTCGAAACACAATTAAGTTCGTTTACATACTAATTATTAATGAGGAATATGTTATGATGAAAACTAGCTAGCTAGATCAGATCAGAATTCAGAGGTATCTAATTTATTTAAAAATAACTTTGCTACATACTGCACTTAATTAATTATTACCAGCATATATATATATAGTACCACTCATTTGCTAAGCTTTAATAATGTCCGTACTCTGCAACAGTCTGCACTAAAAGTAATGCATATATGTTGCAACATTACATGTGCATTGCTGGAGTGGGGTCTCATTTACGTAAAAAACAGTTATATCATTGCATCTCAATATCTCATATAAATATGCAAATTAAATTAAATTAAATGATATAACATATTTTTCAGGTAGCTAGATAGATGTAGAGTGCTGTGTATATATGTATAGTGTAGAGTAGTGAGTGTATAAGTGGGACAAGTCAAATTGTTACTCATCAGGGCGATGAGCTGTTCAAATCATTGATCTGTTATAACACTAGAGGATTCAATTTGTTGGTCCTTCTTTAATTTAATGTGTTATATAGATATCAGCCTTTGCTTGTTGACCATGGCAAACAAACCAACCATTCCCTCCATTCCTAGCTAGCAAGCCAATTGTCTTGTACATACCTATTCTAATAACCGACACATGCATATACATGTAAATATCAACGCATAAATTAACATATACAAAAATGTACACTAATACATGTAGCATTATTATGTTTAATTTATTATTTTTTTAATACTAGCAGCTATTCACATGGTACGAACATTTTATTTAATCAACTGTGTTATATATAGAAGATAGCCTAGTAATTGAGAATTTGAACAATTAAGGACTACACAGGAACCAAGATTAATAATTAAACTTTTTAGCTGAATAAAATTATTTCCTTTAATGGAATGAGTTTATGGAACTTCAGACGCCTTGTGGTTAGATTGTTATTGCAGTATATTATTAGATAATTAAATAGAGAAAAGTTAATATCCCTTCAGCTTCAATTTTCTTGAAGCATCAAAACTTCCTGCGCTTCAAAAAAATCAAAGTAAAAGGTTCTCATCAGGATATGCATGCATATATATCTACTAATCAACAAGAATGGAAGTATGATGGTGATAGAAATGAAAAATAATACATATGGTGGTCCTGAGTTTCAATTCAAAACAAAAAAGTCACATTGCAAAAGACTTTTGTGGCTGCCAATTTATTTCGTACCAAAAGATGGTTTTATATTTAAAACACTACTCTCCTCATCAACTATCTAGCTATCTCACGCAAAAATTTGTATAATTCTATATCTATTTTATACACAAATAATAATTTGTATAATGGTTTGCACCGAATTTTAACTATGTGCCTTAAGTTGTTGGAATGTTGGAAGCATGGAAAAAAGTGACGAAATTAGTTTACTAATATATCAACTTAAAAGTCATATATGAGGATGAATTTGCGTACAAACCTAAGGGTTTGCTAAATGCTAATGGCACATAAAAGATAAATCTTCAAATAATTTAATTTTATAGTGAAGAAGTCTATGAAATAGAGTGTGACGTGAAGCTGTGTGCCTGTGGGAATGGCTACTCTGCCTTTTTCAACAATGTACTAATAAAATATCGATCCCAATGAAGGGCGGTTAGATCTTTTTAAGCATGTGTCCTAGATTGTGGGGAAATTTTTTCTAGTAAATACTTGATTGTATACTGTCACATTACTTTCTTGCGTCATAGTCAACTTGGATTCATCAATAATCCACTTAAATAAATATTAGAAAATCTAAATCTTACCTCTAATACATAAAAAAAATGGCCAATTAACAGAAAATAAATTTTACACATAATATGATAAGATTGGTGACCATATATAAGCCAATAACTGATGTCCAAAGATTCGGCAATGATTTTTTGGTGATTGCTCCCAATAATATAATTTTCACCAACATATTTTTTCCCCTTTCCTACATTCACATTTCACAGTGTGTGAAAATTGAAATTTGTCTATCCTTATGAGGACAGCTTCTTTTTCTTTTTCTTTTCCCATTTTTATTTTTCAAATGGGCCCACAAAATGCATTATTTTCAAACTAGTTGTCGCACTTCACCTTTACGTAGTTATCACCGTTAATAATAATGGTTCCTTTCAAAATGTCACTCATTCATTTTCTTGCATCTATCGATCACTTGTAATAACTTTGACAAATTCTTCGATAAAAATCTTAGTACTACCCTCATTTTTCTATGCTAACAGTAATCCTCACCATTGAGTGGCTGCATCTTTTTTTTTTTTTTTGACATGAGTAGCTGAAAAATCTAAATGGTTCATAGCATTTTCGTTTTGGGTCAACCATGGAGATATGATAATAATAATAATAATAAACATAACAAAATTTTCAAATTTAATATGGGCCATGTTCTAGGGATGCTGGCCCAAATAAAGAACAAACCGGTGATAAGTATGGTTGTCAGGACCAAAAAAAAAAAAACGGTTGTCATAATAAACATTAATGAAATTACAAACTCCATAAAACAAACAAAAATGTCAGGATGGCCGAGTGGTCTAAGGCGCCAGACTCAAGTTCTGGTCTTCGAAAGAGGGCGTGGGTTCAAATCCCACTTCTGACAATTTTATTTTTTGTTACTTTCGGTTATTTTTTGTTACTTTTGTTATTTGGACCTTCATGTTTTCAAATGCATATTTTGTTGGGTCCATATGACCATATCCCATTTTGGAACTACTACAGCCTGATCCTGAATGGAATAAGGCTTAGAAACCCAATGAAGGTTGGATAAAAAACCAAGAGAAATTAAAACCCAAAACGAGATAAAAAAAAAACCAAACTTAACAATCGTGTTATAAAAAAATATAGGTTCACATTAAAAATAATACCAAAAAACTAAGACATTAAATCTGTCTTGATTTTTCAGTCATAAATTAGTTTTTTAGTAAAACTAAAATTTTATAGAAAAACTAGTTTAAATGTTTAGTCTTAAAAGTTAAAAGTATTACTACATAATATGCAAAGTTGAAGTGACCAAAAAAAAAAAATGCAACGTACTAGGAAATTCGATCTGTGACCTTATAACCCAAAACGAACATTGCTTTCAAATTTGTTTTGTCGTATACGTACTGAAACTAACGCAATATTTTGGCTGCAGTATGAACATGATTTAATCTTCTCTTTGTGGCTGCAGAGCTATGCTTGCAAGTTTAACCCTAATTATCTTATTGGTGCATATATAACTGGTCCCCAGCGTGTTATGTTACGTTTTTTTTCAAATGAGGATCTTATTGATGAGGTCTTGGATGGGGTCCATCCATGCATGAAATAAAAGAGAAAAATGTTTTGTTCACTAATAATACCGCCTTTTATTTTGTAATTGCATGAACACAATATCACAAATTTTCCAACAATGCACGTGTAATTCACGTGGATTACTGGAATTTCACATTTCGATGGCAACAACCTGTGCTTGTCCTATATATGTTTTGTATGTATAGTTTCTGTAATGGAGTTTGTTGGTTTACATATGACTAATTATATTAAAGAGATAATTAAAAAAAATAAGGGACAACTGGACAAGGGTCACTTTCCGGCGGTTCATCAATAATAATCATCATAGATAAGGAGGCAGCACCACGGAACAAGAGAGAACAAAGAGTATGTAATGAAGAAAATGCAGCACTTACATATAAATTGATTCAATCAGCTTTGGATTTTTCTCGAACACCATTTGTCCCTTCCTGCCCTGCTTGTCTTGCACTGCTGCTTCCTTAAACCAATTTAATAATAATAATATTTCTTTTAGAAAAGAAAAAAAACTCTCGATTTTTAGAGTTATTTTAAAGTCACCTAATCTTAATTTTAAAAATCACAATTACACTTATTATGGCACAGCAATAATCAGTGGTTTTTAACTTTTAAGCATAATCTTAGATGACACCCAATTTAATTTTTACATACATAGAAAGAGTAATTAACGATATAATAAGATATTGAAAAACCTACTTAAATAAATTAAAATTGCAGATCAAGAATGGTACGGTCCAGAGAAAAGTCTCCCAGGAGAATTTGCTTTCAATAATATTATGCAAAACATTCCCCTTAAAATTTGCTATTTCGTTCACATCCGTGAGAATAACGCATCATTTTTAAAATTGACAAGCTAACCTTGTGGAGGTTATTGGTTGCACTTGTAAGGTTGTGGAAAAGAAATAAAGAGATACTTTTTTGGTGTACCACATACATATATAACTGCTACAAGCAACAATAGATAATAACTTTTAAAGTTAAGAGAAATTCTTAATACTTTTTGTTTTATATATTTACCCCAACACTAGACAACTATTTACCTTTTTTTTTTTCAATTTACCACTAAGAATGCTGAAATCATAATATCTCTTTAAACATGAAGATGTGCATATTTTCTTTCTTAATATTTGTTTACTAGCCATATATTTTCGGAATTTTTAACAGATTTTAAAATGAAATACATACATATAGAGTATTAGGTTAATATAAATTATATACATTCTTATCGTCTGTACAAAATCATGATGAAATATACATTATATCATGAATAAATTCCTCCCTCAGCTCAGCTTGGTATGTCTGATCTCTTGCAAAGCTTCTACAGTTTTTTCTCTTCAACTTTCTGAAATATAAAAAGAAGATTATTAATAATATGCATATATATGATTAACAAATTTTAGAAGGAGAAAAAAAAATGTACCCAATGATCTTTTGCAGTGAAGAACAGCTTCATAAATTGAATTCTCATGATGAGCATCATGGAAAGAACCAACAATAGGATGAACTGTAATCGATGATCTTTTAACTTGCCTTTCTTTCTTCTTCTTATTTTTATTATCCGTATCATCAATATCAATAACCCTAACACTCTTCTCTGATGAGCACCCAACTTTCCGGTTTAACCGGCCGATACATCTCGATATGTTCCTCAATGTTCTTGTCTTCCACCTTGTGAACCATCCATCATGATGATGATGAATTTCCACATTACTAATTGGAGACAAAGGATCTTCTCTTAAATTGGAAGATGATGAAGAACTAGTAATAGTAGGGTTATTATTATTAGGGTGAAGAACATACAGAGGTTTGATGGTACCACCAGAGAAAAGTTCATCAGCATGAGCAAGAACACAAGAAGAATCAGGTGATGAATTGCTTGATAAAGAGATATCAAAGTTGAAGTTCTGGCTAGTAGATTTGCAGCTTGATGATGATGATGATGATGATAACCAGCTATATGAGAAGCTCTCACTGGCTAGAGTAGTCAATGAAGATTCCATGTTATTGCAATGATGAAGAATCAAAAGAAAACTTATATTTCTGCAAATATTAATATTAATATTAATATTAATATATATATGGTGTTGGTTTGTTATAATGACAAAACAATGATAACCACAAACGGCTAAAGGGACAAATGGAACAATGTGAATGAGAAACTTTGTATTCACTTTATGTGGTTGCCTACAACAATAGGAATGTAACGATATGAAAGAAAGAAAGAGAGATTGACAGCAAGAAAATTAGAGAATGAATTCTATTGATCAAAAAAGGTGAAATTTAGCTGAATATATACATGAGGAATACAGTAACAGAATTGAAAAGATCTAAATTATAGCATGTTACGATGGAGTTGATTGCCATCTCTTTTAAAAAAATAAAATAAAATTTTTGTCTAGTTAACTGATTTATTTTCTTAATTAGAAATTTCGCACTTCTATAATTCTTTACAAAAATAAGAGTAAAAAAATCAGTAGCACTATATAATGGAAAGGAAGAACATGATTTACGTGTTAGATTGGCACTTTAAGAAAGTAAAGTTAATTTTTTAGCAATAAATTTCTGACTACATTACGTATGTATAGCCTTTATATATATATATATATATATATATATATATATATATGTATAAATTTTTTATTATGAGGAGATTATGATGATGTAAATTATTAGAAGGTAGTGAACTACCTTAATATCATAATATGCAACTCACAAGGCACAAACCTCCATTGTTGGTATTCTAAAAATGAAATCTCCCGCCATTGTAGATAGGTTTTGCTTGGAGGTGATTGGATTTGATATCTAAGAAGATAACAATAATATTTTACCTTTACACAAGGTTTTTTCTTTTTCTTTTTAAAAAAAAATAAGAGAAGGAGGGAAAAAAAAACTCAAAAAGTGAAATGAAAAATCGAATCAATGTTATTATAATTTTAATGAATTCCAAGTATTATTATATATTTCCAAATTAATTCAACTGAAATCTCATTTAAATTTTGCGATTTATTCCGAACAAATCTTTGATTCGTAAATCAATCAAATCGGAATGAAATAATTTCTTAACATTTTCTGCTTTCCCATCCAATTAATACTACTACTTGATTAGTTGCATTATTGAGATTGCTCAACTAGGAAATGCCGCTTGCATCTTAATTTGCATTTATTCTTATTCTTCTAATATTAGATGAATCTACTTGATTGAGAGATTGATTGATAGAGTAATAGCACAAAATTATCCATATGTATAATTTTATATAAATAATATCTTATACTATGAGACATTTAAAAAATGTTTATATTATAATATATAAAATTATTTATTTATTTTAAAAATAATAAAATAATATAAAATTTAAAAAATATATTAAAAAGGTTAAAAAAAAGTTATGGCTACTTATTCGAATTTTTTCTGATAGGACAACAAGAAATGTTGTGATGGTCGTTGGATATTATATCCACCAGCCAGCCAATTAGTATTACAATTGTGGTTTGTTATTTCTTGATGAGGTCGATAAATAAATACAATAATAATACAAGGATTTGTAGTTTTTAAATGGGAAATGTTGAATACTTAAAACACTTTATAGAGATGAAGAAACAAAAATGAAAAACATAAAAAAAATTGTTCCTATAATTTATTTGGTGAAAGTTAAAACAACACAAAGATAGAAAAATATAAAAAAGTCCTTTTTTTTTCCACGCCAAATTTCCATAATCTTCTTCTTCCAATACAATTCTTCATCCTTTGTCTGCTATTTTAACTGCACCATTCTTACAAGTGGAGCATTATAGTTATAGTGGAAGAAATTTAACACATTGCACCGAACAAAGAACTAATAAAAGAGATTGGTAAATTTGCACGTTCCTTCCATCAATTATTATTATTATTATTATTATGATACATGCTACCACGTTAACCTAACATCGGACAACAACTTAAATTATTGGATATTCTATTTCTTTCAGATGTTATAAACGTTCTATAAACAATGGTTACGAATGTTCTATTTTTTATTTACTAATTTATTATTTAAAAAAATATTTGCTACTTATGTTTTTCTTATACATATAAATTTTTACATTTTGACAAGATGCGACAAAGTAACTGAAGAGCCACTTACTTTATGAGTAAATATATGCTTCAAAACTTCAACGGTTTGAGACATATGAAGCCTATAAAAGCCCTTCTCTACCAGAATTGTTCGGTACCTTATTCTTTAAAGTTAATTGCAGTCAATTCCTTATTATGGCTTTGAAGGCCTCATCAATTTCAACCCTATTCTTCTCAGCAATGGTGTTAGCACTTGCAAGAGGTTCAAATGGTGGCAGCATTGCAATCTACTGGGGCCAAAATGGCAAGGAGGGATCACTTGACGCAGCATGCTCCACAGGAAACTACAAATACGTCATCATAGCTTTCTTGCCAACATTTGGGAACGACCAAACTCCAATCATCAATCTAACCAGCCATTGTGATCCATCTGTGGAAGATGGCTGCACAATCTTAAGCTCTGATATCAAATCATGCCAAGCCAAAGGCATCAAGGTTTTGCTCTCTTTAGGAGGAGGTGATGGAAGCTACTCCATTGCATCCACCCAGGACGCAGAACAAGTAGCAGCATATATATGGAACAATTTCTTAGGGGGAAACTCGCCATCTCGCCCTCTAGGCCCTGCAGTTCTTGATGGCATTGACTTTGACATTGATGAAGGAGGATCAAACAAACATTGGGATGACCTCGCAAGGTTCCTGAAAGGGTATGCTAAGAATAATGTGTTGATAACCGCTGCGCCGCAATGTCCGTTCCCTGATGCTTGGATAGGGAATGCCCTAACAACAGGGCTTTTCGACTACCTTTGGGTAAAATTCTACAATAATCCTCCATGCCAGTACAATTCTAGTGGATTTGGAAACCTAGAAGCTGCATGGATCCAGTGGACGTCCATAATCCCAGCTAACAAGACGTTCCTTGGGCTACCGGCTTCCCAGACGGCGGCGAGCAGCGGATTCATCCCTGAGAGTGCGCTTATTTCTAGTGTGCTTCCATTAATTAAGGGTTCTCCAAAGTATGGCGGTGTTATGCTTTGGTCTAGGTATTATGATGTTCAGAGTGGTTATAGTTCTTCTATCAAGAACCATGTTTAATATTTGATTACACATCCATAAGTTATGTATGTATATGGAAAGACTCTATTAGTCGTCAAAATACAGAGTAATTGAATGATTAAAAAGATGATGAACTAGCAAAGAAGTTCACTGTGAAGGTTGATAAGCAATTTGGACAAGTCTGATATAGTCTTGTATCTCAACATCATGTCCTTCTCTGCAGTCTGCATATACTTTGGTTGTGTGTGGACAGGGATTCATTATTAATAAAAGAACCAAGAGAAATCTACTCTACTCAAATTGATTTTTACTTTTTAGTCTTTAGAAACCAGAGGCGACTTATGCTTGCCTCGCTCAAAATAAATAAAAACAAATGTGCTGTTATTCTGTATATAGTCCAAGTCAAATAATGGAAATAATGAAAAACAACAAAAACAAATTGAGACATGGTCCCGTTATTGCATCAATGAATCACTCCAAAATCCCAAACAGGGTCAGCTTTGGAGTTCTCCCTAGTTCCTCCTTCTCCTTGTCAATAACTAATTTAGTTATTCATATAAAATATATATTAATTTTTTTATGTACATATTTTTTTTTATCAAGTTTATTGTATTCAATTTTAATAATATAATGTGATCCAAATAATAATAACATAGATGGGATGTGGTTAAAAGGGTTATTATAGGGTAGTATGTATGGCAAAATAATATAAAATGCAAAAGATATAAAAGATAAATAATAAGGGGGAATATTGACTTGTGCACATGGCGATCAGACGATGTATCGCTTCCATTTTGGGTTTTAATATATGTACGCTTATAATGGAGGTCAGATGCCAAGTAGTTTCCTTCATACGTATATATATTATTTCTTGTCGGTTAATTTGTTTCTCTCACAAACTTAAAAAAAAAATTAAAAAAAAATATTCTTAAAAGGAAAAGGATTATAAATATATTACTACTTTCGATATTTATTACTCAAATGTGGTTCCATAAAAAATTATTTAGGAGTAATATATTTGGGAGTCGCACTTAATAGTTATGGATTAGTTTGGTTATAGATAATAATATAATATAATTTAACCAACATTGTTCATAAACGTGTTCCAGCACACCGTTACATTGCTGCCTTGCTGGCACAGTGGCACCTTAACAAACAACAACACGCTGTCATTGATTGCTTGTTAAGCATACATATCCAACCCTTAAACAAAAAAAGAATTATTTATGTCCTTGTGTGGTTAACGCCTTAACGGTTATAACCTAAAACCTTTCAAATCTGTTAATATAGACCTTATATATCTTCCTATCACGGAGGAACAAGCATCTAAACCCAAAAAAAGATACAAACCCAGAAAAAAAAAGAAAGAAAGGGGTTTTAGGTTCCCTCATCCAGGTCCCTATACAAGGGATTCCCTCATCTAATTAATATATTCCCTTTTCTGCATTTTATTTCTAGAATCAGATACTTCATCATCTTTCTAAATATCTTTCCCCCATTGAATCAACATCAATAGAACCTTCCATCTTTTTGTTATTCTTATCCCTTGGTTGATACATATATAGTTTAGGCATCATATCATATCATAATAATCAAGATCATGGAGGTGGTTGAGAAGAAATACATAACCCCTGAGGAGCTGAGAAAACATAACAAGCCAGGGGACTTGTGGATTTCAATTCAAGGGAAGGTCTACAATGTCACAGATTGGGCAAAGGATCACCCTGGCGGTGATGTTCCCATTATAAACCTTGCTGGCCAAGATGTCACCGACGCATTCATCGCTTACCACCCCGGCACAGCATGGCAATATCTGGACAAATTCTTCACCGGCTACCACCTCAAAGACTACAATGTCTCCGAGGTCTCTAAGGATTATAGAAAACTCTATTTCGAGTTTGCCAAGATGGGGCTGTTCGATAAGAAGGAGCATGTCACACTATACACACTTTCTTCCGTTGCTGCCATGTTTGCCATCGTGGTCTACGGTGTCTTGAGATGCACAAGCGTCTGGGCTCATCTGGGATCTGCTCTTTTGCTTGGTTTGCTATGGATGCAGAGCACATATGTTGGACATGATTCTGGCCACTATGAAGTTATGTCTAGCCGCCAATACAACAAGCTTGCGCAGATCCTTTGTGGGAATTGCTTGACTGGTATAAGCATTGCATGGTGGAAGTGGACTCACAATGCACACCACATTGCTTGTAATAGTCTTGATTATGATCCTGATCTACAACACATGCCGGTTTTCGCCGTCTCTTCACGGTTCTTCAACACAATGAAATCTTACTTCTATGGTAGAGACCTCAAGTTTGATGCTTTATCTAGATTCTTGGTGAGTTACCAGCATTGGACATTCTACCCTGTGTTGTGCTTTGCAAGAATAAACCTTTACCTTCAGACATTTCTGCTATTGTTCTCGTGGAAGCGTAATGTCCCGGATAGAGCTTACAACATAGCTGGAATCCTTGTGTTCTGGACTTGGTTCCCACTCCTTGTTTCTTGCTTGCCAAATTGGCCAGAGAGGGTGATGTTTGTGGTTGCAAGTATGGCTGCATGCTCAATTCAGCACCTGCAATTTTGCCTCAACCATTTCTCAGCGAATGTGTATGTTGGGCCACCCAATGGGAACGATTGGTTCGAGAAGCAGACGAGTGGGACATTGGATATCTCTTGCTCAACTTGGATGGATTGGTTCTTTGGTGGGTTGCAGTTCCAGCTTGAGCACCATTTGTTTCCAAGATTGCCCAGGGCGCAGTTGAGGAAGGTTTCTCCATTGGTGATTGATCTTTGCAAGAAGCATGGTTTACATTACAGGAGTTTGTCTTTCATTGAGGCCAATCTATGGACTCTGAAGACCCTCAGAACTGCTGCATTGCAAGCAAGGGACCACACCATCCCTCCCCAGAATTTGCTATGGGAGGCTTTCCATACTCATGGTTAAAGACAGAGTTGAGATTTCTCTCAAGCAAATTGTCAAACACCTTGTGCGCTGTTAGTTTTATTTGTTAAATCGTATTCATGTACAGTTTTCTTCGTAATGATATGAAATTGCAGCAGCCAGCACATTATGCATAGCCTTGTGTATCTATTGGTAGAGCATACTTATGTTAACATTTAGTATTTTTTTTCAATTGGTAGAAGAAAAAAATAAAAAAGGAGTGAGACATGAGCCACTTTTATTGAAATCATATCACATGGTTAATTGGTTAGCAATCCTTGATAGGTGGAGGATTGAATTAATGTGTCACGTGCTGGGGGCCATGGATCATGCAATTGTAGTACTTAAACCGAATTATGAATGCCTATTTGATATGATTATTAACGTATTAATTATTACGATTATTTTTGTCAACAAACTTAGATTTTAATTGGTAGTTTAATAACTAAGCAGGTCAAATCAAAATGAATTAAGGGACCCATTTGTTCGCCAGAAGTTGAGGCCATCATCGATGGCACCGTCAAAGTGTCATTCTTTCTTAGGCTCCAATTGAATCTCATCCTCTATTTCATCGTCCTGTATTGTTATTGTATGATGGATCATAATAAAAGCTTGCTTTGTAATTTTATATTGCCCTTAAAAGGGAAGCATATTAAAACACACCTGAAAATAGTAATAATGATTTGACGTATGAGCATAAATCTATTTTATTATATTTATTTCGTTATTAAATATATTTTTTATATAAAAAAGAAATTTTCTATAAGAAATATAAAATTTAAGTTTATAAAAATATTTTATCTTATTTATAGTATGCAAAAAAGATCATGTACAACAACTTTTTATAATGGTGTATTTTCTTATTTCTAATTATTCATTTCAAAACAATTAAATATATCTAATGTTTAAAAATGTTGACTTTTTTAAAAAACTTAAAATTAAAGGAATAATTAAAATATTAATATTAATATGAATATAGGAGAATAAATCATTCCCCTTGTAAAAATATCTATGAGCTGTGTATATTTTTCATAATTTTTAAAATTAGTTAACTTAAAATACAAACAGACATTGAGCACATCGTGTGTCGAAAAAATCAGAAGCACTTTGCTTATTTTCTTAATTCTGCCGAAAGTATTTTTCTGGTGGCCATAAACGGTGGCACATGTTGCATCACATATTGCGAGGTTTATAATAAAAATAATCTTAAACAAGCTTGCGGCATATTATTATTATTAAGTTTTTAATTTTTCTTATTGTTAGTTTAGGAAAAGTAAATTGTATCATCATATAAACAAAAGAAAACTTTCTTAATGCAGCTAAGCAAACGTTAATATGGCGGGCAATATTGAATTTTTATTTTCTAAAAAAAAATATGAAACGAAAATGTTTGGACAAACCATGCAAATATATAAAAGTTGAAATCTTTAATCCCACATATGTCACTTCTTCTAGGCTGGAGAAAACTCCACTCGAATTTACTTTTCTGGCAATTAGTCCAAGTCAAATAATGGAAACTTTCAAAAACTAACAAAATAGCAAACAAAATATCTATCAAAATCAGCTTAGAAAAGAAAACATATCCTCTCTTTTATATATATAGAAGGTTCGCATATTTAATAATTAGTTAGAGCAGTTAACTACTCTTGCTTCTTAGAAAGAATAGGCAAACCCAATTATTTAATAAATCTAAAATGAAGCGATTGAATTAAATGATAAAATGAAGCGGAGCTGACGATATAGTCTAGGGTGAAGGAGGGACCTTCCCCGAAAGTAGCATCCATGTTTTATAACTAGGAATATTGATATTTTCCATGCGGTATTGTACCACTACTTGTCATTTTATATTATTAAAATTTAAGTTTAATTATAGGTTTAATATTTAAAAAATAAAAAATTTGATCATAAATATTATTTTTAAAATAATTTAAAATATAAAAAATTTAAAATTTTTTAAATAAAATTAAATTTATAATTAAAATTAAATTTTAGACCTTTTAAATATTTTTTTTCTTTAATTATATACTAGTGTTTGTAGGGCCGAAGGTAAAACAAGGGTTGAAAGACTTAACCACTTGAGTCGTTTATTGTATTTAATGAATACATGTGATTGGTTAAAAATAAAATAAATAATAATAATAAAAAAAAGTGAAGGGAGGGCACGGGGAGATCATAAGCATGGCAAATGGCAGCTAAGCATGTGATGTGTGAGACAAAGTGCATCACATTCTCCGTTCCCCAAAATATCTATCTATCTCTCTCTCTTGGCTTCCACTTTAACACATTTCAGGATGCAGTGCCCCTAAGTGTACGCTGTAACGCGCTTTACCATCACTCATTCACTCCTCTCTCCTCTCCTGTGTCCCCACTCCCACCCATCATGACTCATTCATACATCTACATGCCCTTGTTCCTTCGTGCTGTACCCTTTCTTGCTTCTTAAGCATATCCCTCATCATCCTTGTTATTCTCTCTTTAACACCACTCTCCTCATTTAATTATATTTAATATCATACATACCTTGGTGGACGAGAGAGAGAGAGAAACACAATGGGGTTTTAGGTTCAGATTCGGTGATCCCGCTGCCCCCCCTTCATTCTCATTCTCATTCTCTCCCTTCCCGCCGCATTACACACACTTCTTCATCCTCTCCTCCTCTCTCCACTCCCTGCTGATCTGATCCATCTTCTCCACTTCACAACGTCAGGTACCCATCCGTTGAATCTGATTTCATTGTTATTTACTTATTTCAGATTTCAGATATTATGATTCTCAAGTTGAAACTTTATGAATATGTATATGAAATTCTGATTTCTTATTGATTAGGAGCCTCTTATAACTCATATTTGTCATGACATGGAAGAGGATGATTACAAAACTGCCTATGCTTATATTTTTACAACATGCTTTTTGGACATGTTTGAATGCTGAACTTTATTTACATCATACTGTAGCAGAACAATAAACTCACGGACAGTTGGGGTTTGACATCCATGTATGTAGTTTTGGCTTCATCATCATCATCATCATCATAATCAAGATCAAGATCAAGATCATGCAGGGTGTTGAGAAGAAGTACATCACCCCTGAGGAGCTCAAGAACCACAACAAGCCAGGGGACTTGTGGATTTCAATTCAGGGCAAAGTCTACAACGTCACTGATTGGGCCAACCATCACCCTGGTGGTGACGTTCCCATTACTAACCTTGCTGGCCAGGATGTAACCGATGCCTTCATCGCTTATCATCCCGGCACAGCATGGCAATATCTCGACAGCTTCTTCACCGGATACCACCTCAAAGACTTCACTGTCTCTGAGGTCTCCAAGGATTACAGGAAGCTCTATTTTGAGTTTGCAAAGATGGGATTATTTGACAAGAAGGAACATGTTACTCTATACACACTCTCTTCAGTTTTTGTCATGTTTGCAATTGTCCTATACGGTGTCTTGAGCTGCACTAGTGTCTGGGCTCATCTAGGATCTGCCCTTTTGCTTGGTTTGCTATGGATGCAGAGCACATATGTTGGACATGATTCTGGACACTATGAAGTTATGTCTAGCCGCCAATACAACAAGCTTGCGCAGATCCTTTGTGGGAATTGCTTGACTGGTATAAGCATTGCATGGTGGAAGTGGACTCACAATGCACACCATATTGCTTGTAATAGTCTTGATTATGATCCTGATCTGCAACACATCCCGGTTTTTGCCGTCTCTTCACGGTTCTTCAGCTCAATGAAGTCCTACTTCTATGGTAGATACCTCAAGTTTGATGCTATGTCTAGGTTCTTGGTGAGTTACCAGCACTGGACTTTCTACCCTGTGTTGTGCTTTGCAAGGATAAACCTTTACCTTCAGACCTTTCTGCTATTGTTCTCGTGGAAGCGTAATGTCCCGGATAGGGCTTACAACATAGCCGGAATCCTTGTGTTCTGGACTTGGTTCCCACTCCTTGTTTCCTGCTTGCCAAATTGGCCAGAGAGGGTGATGTTTGTGGTTGCAAGTATGGCTGCATGCTCAGTTCAGCACCTGCAATTTTGCCTCAACCATTTTGCGGCAAATGTGTATGTTGGGCCGCCAAGTGGGAATGATTGGTTCGAGAAGCAGACGAGTGGGACATTGGATATCTCTTGCTCAACTTGGATGGATTGGTTCTTTGGTGGATTGCAGTTCCAGCTTGAGCACCATTTATTCCCAAGATTACCAAGGGCACAATTGAGGAAAATTTCACCGTTGGTGATTGATCTTTGCAAGAAGCATGGTTTGCCTTATAGGAGTTTATCTTTCTTGGAGGCCAATCTATGGACTCTGAAGACCCTCAGAACTGCAGCATTGCAAGCCAGGGACCACACTATCCCTCCCCAGAATTTGCTATGGGAGGCTTTCCATACACATGGTTAAAGACAGGACAGTTGAGTTTTCTGTTAAGCATATTATCAAACACCTTGTGGTGTTAGTTTTATTTGCCCTTTGTTTTCTGAACTGGGCAATTGGAGGCTTTGCTTTACCCTTTTCGGGGCAGATTCATACCATCACATTTTCTTTCCCTCTGTTTTGATATAAAAAAGAATTCATTGCCGAATAGTAGTATTGATGTACAGTTTCCTTCTGGAAATGATGAGAAATTAGTTGCTGTGCACATTACGTGCAAGTGAGATTAAGATTACATCTATCGGGAATGTATCAAATTCTGAGTGATGATTCATTCAATAATAAAATCTTTTTCTTTTCTGAATAAATGAGCGTTTTGCTAATTCTACAATCTACACAAGAAGACAAATACCGCAATAAAAAGAATAAAATAAAAGCAATTGAATGAATTTATACTATACAAAACTACTTAAAAGATAGATTCCCACTTGGTAACGGGAAAAGTATTCGTATCCGATGCGGTGGTCATGTTTCATAAATTTGGGAAATTACATACCATTATTTTATTTAATAAAAACAAATGCTCTAGAATATCCACTGGTGCAGTAGTATTTGACTATTTCCAATGCTCGTTCATTTCTATCACTATGTCTTAATGTAGAAGAAAATTAGAAGTGTTATAAAATTTAAGCTATAAAAGAGGAAAAAGCAAGAGAGAACTAGAGAGAGCAAGAAAGAGAAATTCTTATTGATTTCTAAATATGAAAAACTTATGAAATTATAGTCCTATTTAAAGTAAAAGATTTACTATTACATGAAAAGGAATGAACGGTTATGATTCATTTACTATGCAACATAGTAACTTGATTTGGAATGGACGGTCATGATTTATTGGGTTACTATGCAGTATAGTGCTGCATAGTGTCGGCGGCTGCCGACACCAATAATTCATAACACTCCCCCTTGAACGTCCATTACGGATATGCCTCATTAAAAACCTCGTCAAGAAAAATCCTGTGGGACAAAAACCTGACTGAGGGAAAAAAAGTATGTTCCTGCATAATGAGCACTGCCTCGTTAAAAACCTTTTCTGGAAAACCCCTGTGGGATAAAAACCAAATTAAGGGAAAAAGAGTACAGTCTCCTCCTGTTGGTCACATCACTTAAGATCTCGCAATCGTCGCATTCCGATCTTGTATACCAACTTTTCATATGTGGATGTAGGGAGTGCTTTTGTAAATAAGTCCGCCAGATTATCACTTGAGCGGATCTGTTGAACATCAATCGACCCTTGATTTTGAAGGTCATGAGTGAAGAA
>JASCZI010181449.1:62213-74490 GCA_036250425.1 Stylosanthes scabra
GTATACTGTGGGTCGCTGAGAACCTAGATTCCATTTTAGCTGTAATAGAACCATCTAAAAGAAATATAAGTGAAAATTTCAGACATCTTGCAACAAAAATGCATATAATCTTAAAGACAAATGAAGAAAAAACCTATATTCAAGCCTCACCATGAATAAACATTTTCAGGCCACAAACTGTCAAATAAACTGAAAAAAGTGCAGTAAGAAGGACAAGCCAACGCGTAAGTCTGTGTTTGGTAATCCGACCAAGCCTTCTACCACGACGCAAAATTCGCGAGCCATGGTAACTTTTACCAATAGAATTGACAACTGCATCAATGATGCCCCTTCTCTCGGTGCGCAATTCACTGTTGTTTCTATAAAGAGCCATTCCAAAGCGCTTCCCAAGTTTCAGACATAGACTGGTTCATCTGTTAAAGAAAATAGGAAACAGCAAGCCTCCACCTCTTAAGTTTCTACAAAATATAAACTATCCATAGAAAACAACACAAAATTCATGCATAGTGTAAATCCTTGAAATAGTTAGATATTTAGTAACTTATATATGTTAATGCATTCACTGAATTTGACAGCCTTTATCTTATTTCTTAATACCAACATTACCAAAGTAAATCAATATTAAAACTAGCACATGCAAAATATGAAGCCCAAAATTGATCATCAATTCTTCTAGCCCCAACAAGCAGTTGGCATGAAAGGGAAAATATTCAAGGAAAGCCCCACCACCTCACAGTTAAACCAGATGAACTCACTATCTGAATACAAATAACTTCTAATTGGATTATCCATTGAAATTAGAAAAAGCCAGAACATACCCAAAAACAATTAAATAAAAAAAGGGAAAAAAACAGGAGGGAGTTTTCAAGCTCCAAATGAAAAATGAAAAATGAAAAGATGAGAATGGTACAACTCACAGGGATTAACGAAAACAACAATGCAGGAAAAGGCGAATCTTGTTCCCCAAGGTGAGATCTTTTTGCAAGGAACAAGAGTGAAACAGTGGAATGAAGATAAAAAACGGATCCTTTGAGCAAACGGGTGAAATGAATTGGAGGGAGGGCGCAGGATGAGGATCTATGGTGCGTGAAGCATGAGAGGAGCACAGAAGGTGGTGGCGAGTTGTGAGTGGGTCGTGTGTTGCCAAAATTGACGATCGGAGCTTTTGATTATCACAAAGTTTCCATTTTTATTCTTGTTTCAGTTTCTTTCACAGGTTCTTACTTCCTTTTCTGGACCCTTTTTTCTTCTTCTTCTTTTATTTTTTTTTTAATTATTATTATTATTTTATTATTTCCTTTTCATTTGTCACAGCTTTGTTTGTGATAGTGTGACACCGACACGGTCACAGAATCGTATAAGACAATGATTTTGGGTAACAAATGAACGTGAGAGAAAGTGTAATATTTTTAAATAATAATTTTAAATCATAAATTATTTTATTTATCCTTTTATCTTAAGAATTCAAAATTAAAAACTTTATTTATGTGATCTCATGGTAAATAAATAAACAGAACTTTTTCAGATGTTTTGTATATACACTATAGTAACAAGTTTGCAACTTCATAGTCATAGATGAGTTGTTGCATTCAACTACAGTCATGTATATAACACTCCCACCTCCCAAGTGCAAATTAAATAATTAATTAGGTAATGAAAATCTTACCCAATAATTTTCAAAATCAACATGATGATAGTCTAAAATGGTGACAATTGTGGTAAGTAAGATTTGAGTTTTGAGAGAAGGATAGATAAGGGAGAATAGTACCAAATAAATAAATAAACCAAAATCCCCCTATTCTAATAATTTATTAATATTATTATCTTAAGCATAAATAGCAGACTAAGGGTGGATTTGGTAAAGCTTTTATTTTTCGAAAATAGCTTATGAAAGTTGTCTTTTAAAAGATAGCTTTTTAAAAACCATAGCATGTGTGTTTTGGTAAAATCAAATAAAAATATCTTTTAATAAGCACAACCAATAATAATTGTATTTGGTAAAATGGCTTTAAAATTTAAAATAACCATAACAGATATAAATGTAATAATGAATATGGATATTTATAAATAAATAGGATTATATAGGACTTTTCAATTTTGATAAATACAAGCCATCTTTGAAAGGGAGTTAGGTGCTTTCAAAAGCACTCCTATCCAAGCACAAGCACGTCCGTCTTTTTATTTACCAAACACAAAACGAGGTGCTTCTGTTTTTCAAAAGCACAAGCACCCTTCCGAAAAATTTTACCAAACCCACCCTAAAAAACGCCTAAAGTGATGCATAAATTCACTAAATTAACTACTATAAAATTGTAGTTGCACTTAAAAATTTAAAAAGAAAAAACTTAAGTTTTGGTCTAATCCTAACTAATTGGATGCATCATAGCTACTACTATTGTAACGATACAAATAATAATAATAATAATAATAATAATAATAATAAAAAAATTGTAGTTGCATTTAAAAATTTAAAAACTAAAAACTTAAGTTTTGGTCTAATACTAACTAATTGGAAGCATAACTACTACTATTGTAACGATACACATAATAATAATGAGAATATATCCAATCAATTGCTCGGCTGCTTGTAGTTCTAATACTTTATCTTCAAGTTGAGCCTTTTCTTCCTCCCACTTATTTTTCTCTTTCTCGTACAAATTAAACTTTGTGCTTCTTCCTTTGACATGGTTAGTTGTTCTATTTTCTCGCTCAATTCCTTTATTTCTTGATTCAAAATTTGGATTTCTTATTCCAATTTATTGTTGTCTTTCTTATAAAATTCTTCCACTTCTTGTTGCTTTTTCATTGCTACCATCATGGTATCATCTATCAACATTGTGTAAGATTTTTCCAGCCTTTTCCATGCTAAGTCACATTCGGCCGACATCGCCTCACACTTGGAACATTTTTTATTCATCTTGTTACTCTCCCACTCTTCTTCTTCTTCTTCACTACTCACCCGCTCCTCCTCCTCCTCTTCTTCACTATTCACCCACTCCTAATCTTCTTCTTCAATCATGTTCTTTTTCTCTTTGGCAGAAATAATTTCCTCGTTGCCATTGTCATGCTCTTTTTCTGTTTGGCCGAAATAATTGCTATAACTTTCACCAGAACAGTTATTTATGTCACCCTGCCAAATAATACAGAAGAGTTGATTTAATTAAATTCCGATCACAAGGAAACAACAGTGCACGTGTTAAATTAACTTAAAAATACTAGAAATGAAGAGAGAGAAGGCAATTGACCAGGTATACAAAAAACTAGTAACTTTTCTAGATGGATCCCTTGGTAACCGCAGCTGGGATGCACGCTATCAGAAACGACCTCTCCAATAAGAATAGCTTACTCCCTATCCACGGTGACACCTTTCTGCCTGTCACCGCCGTGTACAACCACCGAAACAAGCAGAATGCGGGCCCCATGGTGTAAGTAATCACCACCAGAGAAATAAAGAGCCACGTGTGGGCATCGTAAATGTGTGCACGTGGCCACTGCTTTCCTATTGAAGCAGTCACCATGAAGATCAAACCCACCGCAATGCGCTCCATCAGGAAAACCTTTACCTCACATTCTGACCTTTCTTTTTCTGTTGCGAACATCGTGAATCTTCTTCTTGCCGCCATTTTTAACTTTTAACTTTATAACAAGACAATTGTTTTATATTTTAATTTTCACCATTTTTTTTCGGTGTCAATATTTTTTAAATTATTTTAAATTTTAAATTCTAATTAAACCTAAAAATTAGTTAACTAAAAGTTAAACTTTTATATTGTTTAATATCTTTTTTAATTTATAATTAACCTGTAATATTTAAAAGTCAAGATTAATTAAAAGTATAAGATATTGAACTAAAAGTTGAATTATTAGCTAAAAAATTGCTAATATATTTAAGATAATTGATCGAAATTGTAAAACATTGTACAAGAAATAACAAATCTTTCCAGAAAGATGCTCATATTCAATTTTGGAAACCACATAGTCTAAACAAGAACAAGTGAATCGAAATTAGAACATATATAATAATTAAAATACCACATATTGAAAAGAAAAAGAGAAAAAACCTAATAGTAGGTAGTAGCGATGGATGCATAAATTCACAAATCGATAAGAACGTCCTAAAATATAAATAAAGTATTTAATAATATGAGCTAATTAATTCATAAATCTATATATTTAGATGCAGTTGATTTTATAGAAATTACTTATTAAAAATGTCAAATAATTTAAAATATTTAACTAAATTTGTTGAATTGTCAACTGTATGTGAATTTTTTCCACATTCTCTAAACGAGGGATACCATCATGCACTAGGTTACGATAGAGTTCAACCGTTGCTATTGCTGCTGAAAGTTTTCCAAGAAGCCGAGCTTTTTCTTCCTCCCACTTTCTTCGCTCTTCTTCTTGTTGTGTCTTTTTTGTTTCAACAATAGCATCTACAATCATCTCTCTCAACCATTTATCATTCCTCAACATTATTATTGCCTCACATTCACAGCACTTCACACATTTTTCTTTCTTCATCATGTGCATCCGACACTCCTCGCTCACTCCTTCCTTTTCCTTTTCCTCCTCGTCCTCCTTGTTGACATCTTCTTTTTCTCCTTCTACCTCGTTTATGTGAACTTGGTCGTTTTTGCCATTATCCCTATCTTCTTCGATCTCGTTGAATTTTGTCCACGTTGTGGTCATTATATTTATGGCACGATTAACAATAATTTTGCTGTTGTCATGGACTGTGTTGCAATATGTATTCTGTTAATCACAATCAATGAAGTATAAAGAAATCAGTGAATTAACATCTAAAGTTAAAACAAAACAAATAAGATGATTAATACTTACAAAGATATGAATAATGGAAGGGAGATGAAAAAGGCGATCGAGGTAGCAGAGCAGGTAGGTCAAACCAACGCAAAGAGAAATGGTACACAAAATCAAACTGTAAACAAAATAGAGAGATCCCATGGGAGCCGAAACAAGGGTGAACAACACCAACAACCGCTCCACCGAGAACAGCATTCTCTCTCCCCACGGGGACACCACTTTAACGTTGAGCCACCGTAACAAGTAGTACGCCGGTGTGGCGATTGAGGCCATCGTCAGACAAAGGTACCACTGGTTGGGCGATGTGGCCACACCGCCGCAAGTGGCCCTGGAAACCACCATGGCGAGAACCAGCGATATGCGATCAAGCAAGAAAACGTTGCACTCAGCTTCTAACCTTTCTACTTCTGTCCAGTATTGCCCTCTTGGCGCCGCCATTGACATTATTGCGTTGCTACTTGCTTGTTTGGCTTAACAAAGTTTGTTTTTGTTGAGAGATTAATGTGTAGGCGATATATATATCATGAGGAGTAAAATAAGAGATTTGGTTGAGTAAATTGAAATTCTGTTATAGAAAGGGCCGGGACAGGTGGCAACCATATCCACAAGCTAATATTTGGTTGCATGCAGCTCTACAATCCTTTCTTAAAACTAGGGTACTTCTTTCGCGTGTATATATATATATATATTTTAACTTTTTATGATATCATTTAAATGACTAAAATATTTAAGGTTAGTGATAGATTTATTATATGTTATTTTTTACATATATTTTATACAAAACACAAATTAAAAAAAATATGAAATACTTGTTAAACATTTAACTATCTAGGATTATTATATAGTGGGAAAGTGGAGATTGTTTTTAAAATACATAAATAATAATAATAATAATAATAATAATAATAATTTTATTATTATAATATTATTATAATTAAAAAATTAGATTTTTATTTGTTTGTTTTAATTTATTTATTATTTAGATTTCTTTTAATATTTTAAATTTAAAATTTTAATTTTTTTTATTTTCATTATTTGACATTTGTCAAATAATTATGCTAGACACTTGTTAAGCAATGAATTATCACTGTTCTCCTTTTATAATGAAAAAATTCTTACTTACCTATATTATATTGTGATGCATAATATTTTAATTCAAAATTAAATCAGATCAAAATAAGTATTTTTTTAAATGTATTTTTGCATATCAAATTAATTCTAATTCAACAAAAATTACTTACACTAGAAGAAAAAGAAAAATAAAAATAAAGAGGAAGGAACAAGAACGTATAGTTGAGAACTTAATTAACAAAAATATTTATATACAGTACTTAATATTTTTTAAATTATTACATGACAAATTAATAAGAGAATATTTTTTTAATAATTAATAGTGCTTGAAATAGATTTTGGTACCACCCCTTGCTGGGATAATTTTTTTGGGTGTCTTGTTGCTGGGATAATTTGTTTATTGGATTTAGTCCCATTATTAAAAAGGACGTTGAGGGACAATAATAATAAAGAGTTAAATAAGGCATTTGACAATTTTTCTTTTCCAAAAAAAAGTATGAAGAGTTAAATTAATATGGTAATTCCACTCAAATTCAAAAGGTGAAAAAAAGAAAGAATAATTATATTATCATTTTTCAAAAGAAAAAAGGAAAAAAGAAATAGATTATTATTCTATTCATTAATTATTATTATCATTTTCCACATTTATTTGCAGAGGAAAACGGCGTCGTATCGAGGAAGTTGTAAAGGGTGGTGGCAGTAGCGCAGTAGCACCAAGAGCCGCCGCAATCAGCTTTGTGGAGACAGCAGGTCAGAGTGTGACAAGAAAACATGCCGACGGAGCTGGAAGAACTCGTCTCCTTCCTATCTTCTCCATCGCCGCAGGTAAAAACCTTATCTCCATTCTTTCCAAAGTCGTTTAAGCTCATTTTTGTGTCGTATAATTGAAGAACACTCCGTCGTCGTTTCGCTGTGCTTCTTAATTCTTAGTTAACGAAGGCCGCCGTCGACATAGTTCGGGGACTAACCGGTTCCGATGAGGGGATGCACTCACTCGCAAAATACTCAAGCACCGTTTTGTCTTCCCTGTCACGACTCCTAAACGCTCCCAAGGTCACTGAAACAAGCATGTTGTTTTTGCTTTGTTTTGCAAACGGCAATAGTTGAGTTTAGGGTTTGAGTTTTGATGCCGTTATGCGGTGTTTGCGTGTGTCGTTTTCAGGAGGTTTCGGAACCCGCGGCTGAAGCTCTGGTGAATCTATCGCAAGATTCGAATCTGGCGGCGGAGATGGTGCGGAATGGAATGGTTAAAACTGCCATGGAGGTTTTGTACAAGCCGGAATCGAGTATCACTCGTTTGCTTGTGATGCTTTTGGTGAACCTTACTCAACTTGATGCTGGTTCTGCTTCCTTGCTTCAGGTACCCTAATGTTTTTAAGAACTTAGAATTTGATTGTAAGATTTTATTGAAATTAGTGAGAAACAAAACTAAGGATTGATGTTACATTATATGTAAGTATGTAGTGACTAATTGAGCACCATATGATTACAGTAGAATTGATTATTCTCATCTGGTTTTTCAGACTGAAGATGACAAGGTACATGGCTTGTATGTTATGAAGCTGGTGAGATCATTTTGTAGAACGACGCATGAAGATCACGGTGCGTCCTTCTGGTTATTACTTTGAGGCGACACTAACTAATTCGACCACTTGATCAGGCAGTTACTAGACTAGAAGTATTTCTTTGTGGATTCTTTTGATATAAATAGATAATAATAATAATGAATAAACAGATGTTGATGTTCAACAGTTTGACAATCCTAGAAAACTTGGCCTTTTTATTTTCAGAGATTTTTATATGCCTTTCGTATGATCCTTTTGAACATTTAGCAAGTATCACATTGATTGACTGAAAGTTTTCCCCAACATTTGCCAGACGATCCTTTTGAACATGTTGGTTCAATACTTGTCAACATCTCAAAGCAGCAGGCAGGGAGGCAGCTTCTCCTTGACCCAAAACGGGGTCTCTTGAAGCAGATAATCAGACAATTTGATTCTAACAGTTCATTGAGAAAGAAAGGGGTATGGATAATAATGGCGCCATGAATGCTTTCTGTTTCCTTGCCTTGGGTGATGTTAGCATAGTTCTTTTTAATTCTATTATGGGTAATGGCATGTTATATGATATGCAAAAACGTTTCAAGATAATTAAGTAACAATATGTGTCCTTAAGACAGTATTCTTTAGACTGGGTATATTATGTGTAAAGGATCCTTGTTTTGTTCCTGTTGAATTTCCACTTATTGGACTTGTGAATTAAGGTTTCTGGGTAAAAGAGGCATCTTTATGGCCTTTACGTTTAAATTATATGAAGAAAAAATAAGAAGCCAAGATTGGCAGCACATTTCTAGTCAAGTTTTGAGCTGTAGCTTTGCTCAATTAGTAACAAATTTGGTACAATGTTTGATTTCTTGTAGGTCTCTGGAACAATACGCAATTGTTGCTTTGAAGCTGAGAATCAACTACAAAATTTGCTTCTGGTATCAGAGTTTCTTTGGCCAGCATTACTTCTTCCAGTAGCTGGCAACAAGGTTACATGCTTTTCTACCTTTAATGTTGTCAAAGTATTGATTCTCTGCTTATAGCAGCACTCCGTCCACCTTCTCTAAGTTTCAACAGCTCAATGATATGAACTAACCCATTTCCTTTCTCAATATAGCAATAGTTTAAGTTTTCTTATGTATATCTGTAGTATTCTGTACAGCATGAGTAGCATGTCTGTTGTCTGACTTCATTATGAATGGCATGCATGTGCTGAATATTAAAATGAATTGTTTAGTTTTTTATCTTGGGACTTATAGCAATCAGATTATATGCAATCGTTATTAGAATCCGATCTATTTCATGACTCTTGCATTGATGGAGTAATTTTATGCAGATTTACAATGAGGAAGATCGATCAAAAATGCCACTTGAACTTGGGACTGCCCTCTCGATTGAACGAGAGCCAGTTACTGATCCGGAAATTCGTACTCAAGCTTTGGAAGCCATATACTTGATCTCGTTGCAGGTGTATATATATATTTGAAAATTTTTCTTCCATTTTTTCTCTATATGTTGTTTCGTTGTTTCCATTTTCCAAATCTATCCAAGATTATTGTCATCAAACACAATGAAACTTTGTCTGTGGGGAAGTTGGCATCAGAATAATTATTGTTTTGCTAATATCAAGCAGCAATGTGGAAATAAACATTTTATTATTATTTTTTAAAACGAACTTCTTTTAGCTACTATAAGACTTGTCGTGGCTTGGGATGGGATGGGTGTTTTAGATGTTACTTTTGGTAATTAGGATAGTGTGATTCACCATTCTAGATATAATATATTGCTTTCCTAATTCCTAGACACGTCAGGTTTACGTTGTCATGATTTTGTAGGATGCAGGGCGAAGAGCCTTTTGGTCTGTTAATGGACCTAGAATAGTACAAGTAAGTTATGAAGACGAGGAAGATCCAAAAGTAATGGAAGCATATGAGCAACTGGGTTCCTTGGTATATTGTCTTCTTGAATCTCCTCTCCATCTTCTTTTTATAAAATTTTAACTTCAGTTGTGACAATATATTAATGTTTGTTTCTGTTTATTGCTCAGTTGATTCACAGCAGTGGAGAAGAAACATCTGGTGAGACCACAAAGTAGTTACTCTATATTCGATTTCATTCAGTTGACACCAGAATTTCTCCGTGAGAAACATGCACTAATTGTCAAGGTCATGCCAAGTCAAAATTTATCATTTCACCGTTAGAATTACCTCTCTTGGAAATTTTGTGGTTCAAAATTTTAGTCTAGACTTGATGTTAGTATGTATGCAACTATGTATTTATACTAGTTGAAATCGACGGTTATTTATGAAGTTAATTTATAGATTAAGTTCATTTATTACCAATAGATAAAAGTTCACTTTAAAAAATGTGTTTATTTGATATAAAAATGTATACTATCATCTAAGTCATATTTATAAGTTAAATTGTATTTACATCTGAGAAACATAAATGTTTAAGATAATAATGTGCATGCATATAAACGTGATTGTGCATGTCAATATTACGATATTTAATTTCTTGATCTAAATTTGTACTAACAATTTGCGAAAAATTTGACCTCATTACGTTATTTAATTTCTTGATCTAAATTTGGACAAACAATTCATGCTTAACAAGAGAGGCCCAAGGTTGATGTATTCTTCGCTCCATCTCCTTTTTTAACTTTTAAGAATTTTTTTCTTTTTCATTAGTAATATAAAGGACAAATTAGTCTCTTACTTGTTATTGTACAATAAGGAGGGAAACCTTCTTAATTTTGAAGAAAAATATTTTTCAATTATAATTAAAATATAATTCCCAACACATTTTAGTTTTCCAATTAATAATATATAATAAATAGATTAAATATTATGCCAGCCAAGTAAATCAATAATCCAAAACCCTCCAATAATAACAAGTATATATACCAGCCATGCCAAGTACATGTGGTTAGAAATTTAATATGGGGGAAAAGGTCTTATTCATCTTCTAATAAGAATGGAACAAATATACCTTGATTATTATTTTCTTGGCCCATAATAAAGATAAAGATATTATTAAATACACAGTATAATATTAGTATACGACCCCGCACATTTAAATTCTTGCCGGTATTTCCCAAGTTCTTAATAGTTCAGACTTCAGAGGCCAATGTAGCACCACGAAAGTCTTCGAGAGCCAAATCATGAGATAGAGCTTAAATAATTGTCATAATGTCCTTTGGTCAAATATTGAATAATAATAATAATATACAAAAGATTTTACTAAATGTTAACACCATGAATAAATCATAGCCTCCCAATGTGTACTCCAATTCTGGTACATATGAGGTCTATTATTGACAATGGCGCAATGAATAATATTAAATTTTGATTGGGTAAAATGGACCACATAATGTTAGATAGGTGGTGCAGAATTGAATGTGGAAGGCATAATTCCTTGGTGGTCATGTTAGGTGTCATTGTTGCTAGTTGAATGTCGCTGTAAGACATTCTATTTATTCTATCCTCCTTTCACTCTTTCAGGCCTCCTCCCAAGCTTAAGCTAAGCTTCTCTCATGGCCAGTTGTCTCATCAACCACCTCATCACTAATAAATAATAAATAATGATACACTCCTCCTCCTCCTATTATCTATCTATCATTGGAATAATGTTAAATTGTCACGTGTAATACTCTTTTCAGTTTTCCCCTTGGTATGGTATGTGAGTTCATGATCTTATCAGGGTTTCAATTACAGTTTAATTGTAATTATAACTGAAAATAGAGATGACAATCTACTAAATATATTTCATTGTACAAATATTTGTGGAAATAAGTAAATATGTATGCATTATTGCTAACCATAATACTAGGTAACCAATAAAAATTCAACCAATATCAACTAACAACTTAAATTGGATGTTCTATTTCTTTAAGTTTTGAATGTTATGTTTTTAAAAAATATATATGGAGTTATATGTATATTTTACTTTCAGATGTTCTTGACTGTGTGGTATACGACGTTCTGTTTTTAACATTTTAGATGTTTTTTTAATTTGTTGTATGATTTATTGGTTAGAAAAATATTAGTTACCTACCATTTCATAGAGAGAAACATGGTGACACAAAATCTTACTCATGGTAAAATTCATCAGACCACGTTCCATTTTGTAGGAATAATGAAAATAATTAAAAGAATAAAAATATATTAAATAACCAAACTTAGTTATAAGTGTGAATACAATCGAGTTTGATTATATTATTTATAAAATTTGATTATAAATATGAATATATAAAAGTTAATTAGTGGGTATTCTTTTTGTATTTTATGACTGTAATTTAAAAGGATGGATGAGTTTTGGTTTGCATGCATGGTTGCATCCATTGATAAATTGTCTTGTTTTAGTGCTGCAAAAGGGTTGTTGCATTGTTCCACATTATTATTACTCCCTTTTGTCCTCTAAGTTGGTTGGATGCAGTATGTAATCATAAATTTGGAAGGTTCAATTTTTAAAATTCTGGTGGTCCTCATAAGAATAACTATCATTAACACATGAAAAGGAGATCCAACAAAAACTTTACAAAACGCATAACAACAAACTTTGCTTCGTTCTATGTATATTATATTGGAGGCTATTACAAAGGTATCAATTCAAAAGTTTTTCATCAAAATGCATCACTACAAAGCTTCCATTATTTTCATCAACTTTTTAATCAGAAACTGCAAATACTGTTTACAGATACATTCATGTAACACATGATGAATACTCTCTTGCCTCTCATCCTTAAACATAATAACTTAACAAATTCCAAAAACCGTAGTAACAATAACAAGAAGCCTAAATTCATGTATTATGTATATATATATATATATATATATATA
>JASCZI010181450.1:0-16025 GCA_036250425.1 Stylosanthes scabra
TCATCATTCTCCTCTGCTTCTTATTGTACGCGTGTTGAAGAGAAGGAAAAAAAAAATAACAAGAGGGGAAAAGAGCGCGTGTGGGAGAGTAGCTTGGTTGAACTTGGTTGGCAAAATCACTTGGTTGGGTATAATTATTGTTTCCATTATTATATTTAGATGTTTAAGTTTTTTTTTTTTTTTTGGACAAAATTTAGAAGTTTAAGGGTAAATTATATTTTTCCTCTACTATATTTTTGGCTGATATGTTTTAGGCCTTATTTTATGAATTTTGGTCTGACTCTGCAGTGTATGGCTTAAGGGCAGGCCCGTGGATTAGATTCTACGTGCACGGCATAGCTCTCTTTCTTGGCCCAAACTCAGAAAACGGATCAAATAAGACCAAAAACAAAAAGAGAAAACAAGAGAGCTCCCAAATGAGAGTGTTGTGACTGGTGAGTTCCAGAGAGTTGAAAGTTGAAACCCCTAAAAAAACCCTCCATTTGTTTGTCTACTGCTTCTACTCGAGATCACTGCACTCTCTCCCTCACTCGCCATACACTTCAAATCACACAGGCTAGGTCTTTGGAGAGGGAAGACAGAGAAGCCAAGAAGATGTCGCTGCGAGTGCTCAACCCTAATGCCGAAGTTCTTAACAAATCTGCGGCACTTCACATGAACATCAATGCCGCTAAGGGTTTGCAAGATGTCCTCAAGACCAACCTCGGCCCCAAAGGAACCATTAAAATGTATACTCTTCTTCTTCTTCTTCTCTATCTTTTTCTATTTCTTCTGTTCTTTTTTTCTCACGTTCCTTCTGTTCCGTCATTCATTCGTTTTCAGGCTCGTTGGTGGCGCCGGAGATATCAAACTCACCAAAGATGGCAACACTCTACTCAAAGAGATGGTTACCTTCGTTCTCTTTTCATTTCTTGTGTTTCATTAACTGTGTTTAAGTTTTCTGATCTGTCTATACTTACGAGTACTTTAGCTTATTTAAGTTCAGTTTAGCTCACAATAGAAAACTTTTCGCTGCAACTAGTAGAGATTCCATTTTTTATCCCTGTTTTTGGTTTGCTAGAATACTGATTATGTTTGATTTGCTGTTGTGAGTGCAGCAAATCCAGAACCCAACTGCTATAATGATTGCTAGGACAGCGGTTGCACAGGATGACATTAGTGGAGATGGCACCACTTCTACTGTCATCTTCATTGGTGAACTTATGAAGCAATCCGAGCGTTACATTGATGAAGGTTAATCATTTTTTACACTCTGATGCTTGTAATTTTACTCCCAAATGGCAATGAAGTTTTGGTTGCACACTTGATACCTTATTGTGTGTTTGTAATGAAGCACAGTGATTTAGCTCCTCTAAAGTTTGCCGTGTGTTTTAAACGGGAAAGATGCTAGATCTCAACAGTTGATTGAAAAAGGAAAATCAATTGTTTAGATTATTTCAAATGACTTTTGGTGCGGAGATTTATATGTTGCGTATTTTCAAACTATTGTTTTTCTGTCAACGGTTGAGATCATTCACTTTTTCACTTATCTTTTGAAGTGCACTTCTCACATTTGAGGAAACCAAATCCACTAAAATTTTTGGAGTAGTTTAGCTTCTTGTACTGCACCTAAACAATGTGATTTAACAATTATTCAAGGCCCTCTCTTTCAATAAGAAAAATAGTTCACTAAAGGAAGGTGATATTAAATGTAATCGTATACTGTATACCAAAATAAAAATGTAATCATATACTATAACAGGTTTAGGGGGCAAAGAGATGTCCTTTAAAATGCATGTTGAAGTACCTCATTATCATTTCCCCCCATCTATTCCTCACAGCTTAGTTAAGATGATTATTTGAATCTTCTAGGTATGCATCCACGTGTGTTGGTTGATGGTTTTGAGATTGCTAAAAAGGCAACTCTGCAGTTCCTTGAGAAGTTTAAGATTCCTGTAGTGATGGGTGATGAACCTGACAAAGAGATTCTTAAGATGGTAGCAAGAACAACACTGAGGACAAAGGTAAATCATAGTTTGTCTTATCTTTGTTTTAGATTACATTTGATCATATTACAGACCATTTGAAGAAATCAAAACTTTTCATTCTCAACATAATCCTCATTATGTATCATAAATACAATAATATTTTTTAATTTACTTCTGTCATGTTTGCAGCTTTACGAGTCACTTGCAGATACAATGACTGATATAATTGTGAATGCGGTGAGTGCACATTGAGATGTTCACATTTTTAATACTTGTTTATAAATATGACTCTTTAGTTTATTTATTTTGCTTAGTCATTTGAATAAACAGATTTTGAGTCTTGCTGGACCTCCTATAATTGAGTGTTTAGTGAATTTTGGTTTTGCAATGATAGGTTTTGTGCATTAGGAAGCCTGAGGAAGGAATTGATCTTTTTATGGTGGAGATTATGCACATGCGGCACAAATTTGATGTTGACACACGCTTGGTATGCATGCATACTAATTATAATTGATTCTATTTGTTATGCATCATTAGTTTTTCTATCAGTTGATTGGATGATTTTTTTTATAGGTTGAGGGTCTTGTCCTTGATCATGGTTCTAGGCATCCTGATATGAAGCGACGTGCTGAGAATTGCTACATATTGACTTGCAATGTGTCTTTGGAGTATGAAAAAAGGTAATCAAGTGAAACTGAAATTCATGGATATGATTTTTCAGATTGTGTTACACCAACTTACATGCTTATGCCCACTTTCATATGTGATGTCAGGCCATTTTCTGTTAGACTGACAAAATGAGTTTTTCCTCTGCAGTGAGATAAATGCAGGCTTTTTCTACTCAAATGCAGAACAGAGAGAAGCTATGGTTGCAGCTGAAAGGCGTTCAGTTGATGAAAGAGTTAAAAAAATCATTGAACTGAAAAATAAGGTAGACCTGTACTCTGTAGAAAGGACTTTCTTTTGTATGTTGATACCTATGGTTTACTTTGTAGTCACAAGTTTTTGTCTCTGCCGTAACAGCATTAACCTTAATTTCATTCATGATTCTGCTATTCTCAAATTGCCCCATACTTCTTTCGTATGCAGGTTTGCTCTGATAATGATAGCAATTTTGTTGTGATCAATCAAAAAGGAATTGATCCCCCATCACTTGATCTGCTTGCAAGGGAAGGAGTAAGTAAAATTATCTAGATAATTTTTCTATACTCCTTTTTAATTTTACCAATATTGTGACTGTAGCTATTTTCCCCTCTTCTTTTATTTTTAAATTTAAAAGGAAAAAAACCCTTGTGTATTATGTCTGCTGATTGTTTTTTTCTTTTACTAGATAATTGCCCTTCGGAGAGCAAAGAGGAGAAACATGGAAAGATTGGTTTTGGCCTGTGGAGGAGATGCTGTAAACTCTGTAGATGATTTGACTCCAGAATGTTTGGGTTGGGCAGGGTTGGTATATGAACATGTTCTTGGTGAAGAGAAATATACGTTTGTGGAAAATGTGAAGAATCCTTCTTCCTGCACAATCTTGATTAAAGGTACCTTATCCATAGCTTGTTGATTTTTAATGAGTTTGTTTTTGCATGTTTTTCATCTTTCTAGCATTTTGTTGGGTGCTACTGGTGGATTTAAGATGAGATAATATGCCAATCTTCTCGTGCTGTTACAGGTCCTAATGACCATACCATAGCTCAAATTAAAGATGCTGTTCGTGATGGTTTGAGAGCAGTCAAGAACACCATTGAAGATGAAGCTGTTGTCCTGGTAAGATTCTTTCCCCACTCAAATCTCTGCTATTTTAATTCCTGCTCTTCCATATTATAGTATTATACCTCCCTCATGTATGCTTGAATTGATGAATGGATCTAATGGGGGAAAATGAATATGCTTTACAATTTCTTGGGCAGAAGTGTTTTTTATTTGCCACAACGATTGATTGAATAGTTCTGAGAGTTTTATTCTTGGCTTCTTGCCTTTAAATATTTGTGCTTGAATCCAATTGTTTGAAGTATTTAATCAATGGATTGGAAGCAGTATAGCTACATGCCTACTTGCACGTTGAATAAAAGGAATTATGCTTCTTCCTGTTTATAATAGTATTTCATAGAATTCGTGCCTCCTTCAGCACACAGCTATGATTTGCCAGCTGGTGGTTATGATGATTATGATAGACTTGACTTGCATTTCCTTGCCATCTTCAGGGTGCTGGTGCATTTGAAGTTGCTGCTAGGCAATATCTGATTAATGAAGTTAAGAAAACAGTCCAAGGGGTAATACACATATCTCATGTCTCAATTATGTTCTGTTCTTCAATTGTCATTTGCATATTCTGACGCTGATGCTTATAAACTCAAAACAGAGAGCCCAACTTGGGGTTGAGGCTTTTGCCGATGCACTTCTTGTTGTGCCAAAAACACTCGCAGAGAACTCTGGACTTGACACTCAAGATGTGATTATTGCCCTCACGGTATGCCTCCCTTTGCTTTTTGCACTTGTCTTCACCTGAATGATATTTTGTTTGATATTTATTCTGTAGAAGCCAGATTTGTATTATTAATCATCATGTTGACTGCTGTTTCAGGGAGAGCATGACAGGGGGAATGTTGTGGGATTAAGCCAAAACACAGGAGAACCTATTGATCCTCAAATGGAGGGTATTTTTGACAACTATTCGGTGAAGCGCCAAATCATAAACTCAGGGTATGTTTGAACTTTACTATTGCTCACTCTTTGGATTACGGTCTACTGTACCCAGCAATGATTATTTCAAATTCATGATGGGCAACCATTTAAAATGTTCTTTATGTTTGCACCAGTTCGTTTGTCTATATAATTGAGTTTGATGATTCACATGTCTTTGTGCAGGCCTGTAATAGCATCGCAGTTGCTATTGGTGGACGAAGTAATTCGTGCTGGACGGAACATGCGGAAGCCAACTTAGATTTCTTTCTTACCTGAGGCTTCTCTTTCGAATTTGGTTATTTTCCCTCAGATGTTGAGAGGTGCCGACAGCGATCATTCGGATTGTTTTGACTCCATCCGTTTTTCCTGCTCCAAGCTTAACTTGAAAATGAAACTATATTTTGTTTTGATTTGTTTGTCTTTTTTGTGTCCTAAGATTTTGTAAAATGTAAGATTCTACTGTGACTAAATGTTGGATCTCCTTTTAAAATCTGTAAGCATAGTATATTTAGTGGATTGAGTTGAAAGTGATTTTTACGTACGAAAGTAGCTTTGGTTTGTGGGGACATTTTTGGTCGTCTAGTCACAATGCTCAAGCTGTCCGATCTTGTTCCAATATGGCAATCATATCGTGTTTCTATCATACAAAGCTTTCCAATCTAACTAGAAAACCCCAATCGGCTTCGAATATAGAGAAACTAGTTTAAGATGTGATTATCCTAAAAACATAAAACAAAAAAAAAAAAAAAAGAAGGCGTTTGTTTCAGCCAAATTAGGAGAGAATAGCTGTCTCTGAATTATTCAAGCCAAGGAGTGCCTAAAGGCATTTGGAAACCTTTAAACAAAGGAACGTAGATGAACAACACTCTATTTATCTATTTTCCCCTCAAATCCTGACTTCAATTCCTTCGACTACTGAAATTCCATGGCACAGGAATCATCAAAACTCATTTTGGGAGTTCTTTCATTCTTGTTATAACTGAATACAAATTTCAGAAAAATTTACAAACACAAAGATGATCCAATGCACAATCTTTGGCATTTGCATTGACATTTAATTAGGCTAGATTTGCAGCAGTGCCCTCCCCACTATGTTGTAGCATGTAGTCTTTCTTCATTTCCTCCAGAACTGCATCATTAGTGCTGTAAAAAATAGAACAGAGGAAAGGGTCCATCACTAGATTTCCAACACAAGAATCTAAATTGAGAGTGTATCTAAAAGCAAGCTGATGATAATGCACCAGGAAAGAGCCAATGGCAAATCAAATTTGCAGGAAGTATGAATAGTGTTTGTGTTTAGAACTAAACAAAAACAATGCTTATATCTATTTGGGCACTGAGGCAAACATTGGCTTAAGGTATGATATATTTCAAAGAAACACATAATAAGGTGTTCAATATTAACAGAATGGTGAGCATGAAAAATAACCTATTTTAATATTAATGTCAATAACCTTGTTAAGTATTTAGTTTTCATGAGCCCTGGAGATGAAAAATCCACTTCCACTGTTGGTATTGCAAATAGACTAACTAAAAAGTTAAGACTTAAGAAATATCCAGAATCCAAATCATATATCCAAATGGGTTTCCTTGACATATAGATATGCAAATATATCAAAGCAGCAAGTACATTCATATAACACTTTATCTCAGCTAAATATTGATTCAATAACAATTAGAGAGAGAGAGAGAGAGAGGGGTTACAATTGATGAAGACAATCGTTCAATTCTTTAGCTTGTTTCCGACACTGCCAAACGACAGAGATGGTTTTTCCAGAGGCGCATTGAGCATATTTAGAAGTGTATTGACCACACTCTTTCAGGGCCTTCTGCTTCATTTTGCTGCGCAAAGCTGCACAAAAACAAAAACAAAAACAAAAAATTGATGATTACAAAAAATTGTAGAACTTCAAATTGATTATGGAAAAATTAGGGCTTGGAAAATGATGCAGTGGACCTTCTTCTACTTTCTTCTTCACATGATTCTCTCGCGCCTCTTGTACGTACCCCATTCAGATTCCTCTTCTTCTTCTTCCCCTTCTTTGTAAAATCGCAGTAGCAATCCCTCAAACTCAGAACAAGAAGAAGAAAACCACCGAGTACTTAGCTCTATTCTAGTCTCAAGCAGGGTGGCCCAAATTGTTTAAGGCCCACTGTGACCCAAAACCAAAAAGGCCCAAACTGTGAAGAGCCCAACAACTAACTACCTTTCTGGTGGCGGTAGGTACGTAGAGTTAATACATTTGAGTCACACGTGCTTTATCAGTTTTTTCGCAGCAAAAGCATTTTGGGTATGGTGTAGTGATTGAAGAAGAAAGTGAAGGGATCATGTCGGAAGGAGCAGTAGTAGTGGAAAACAAGCAGGTGATATTCAAAGGCTACATAGATGGAGTTCCTCACGAAACCGACATGGAATTCAAGGTCTCCAAAGTGGACCTCAGTAAGGTTCAAGGACCAGGATCAGGATCAGGATCCATCCTCGTCAAGAATCTTTATCTATCTTGTGATCCTTACATGCGTGGTCGCATGCGTGATTTCCATGGATCTTATATTCCTCCTTTTGTTCCTGGTCAGGCGCTTGAAGGATTTGGGGTATGTAAAGTTATACACTCTCATAACCCGAATTTCAAGCCTGGGGATTACATTTCTGGATTTACTAGCTGGGAAGAGTATAGCTTGATCCAAAGAACTGACCAGTTGAGAAAAGTTCAACTAGATGATCAAATTCCTCTTTCCTTCCATGTCGGTCTTCTTGGTAATGCCTCTACCTATAATCTCACACTTTGTAATTTTAGGAACTGGCTTTCTGGAGCTATGTTTTTCTTTGATTCTGATTTATTTATGTGAATGAATCAAATTTTGCAGGAATGCCAGGTTTTACTGCATATGCAGGATTTTACGAGGTGTGCACGCCGCAGAAACGGGAATATGTTTTTGTATCCGCTGCATCAGGTGCTGTAGGACAGCTAGTAGGCCAACTTGCCAAGCTTCATGGCTGCTATGTAGTTGGAAGTGCTGGCTCAAACGAAAAGGTATGCTATTATTTATAGCATAACCATTGATGCATATATAGTTTAGTTTAGTTTCTCATAGAATCTCTTATCAGGTTGATCTCCTAAAGAACAAGCTTGGATTCGACGAAGCTTTTAACTACAAGGAAGAATCTGACCTGAATGCAGCTCTACAAAGGTATGTATGAGTCAATTGTGTTAACAGAGTGACATATAGTGGAAGTGATTCTGAAAACTTGCATTGGTTGGTGACTTGACAGGTATTTTCCGGAAGGAATTGACATATACTTTGACAATGTGGGAGGGGAAATGCTTGATGCTGCACTAGTAAACATGAGGATTCATGGTAGGATTGCAGTTTGTGGGATGGTGTCTCAGCAGAGCCTTTCTGAACCAAAAGGGATTTACCACTTAATGAATCTTATTATAAAGCGCATCAAGATGCAGGGGTTTTTGCAGAGTGATTACTTGCACTTGTATCCGCGTTTCTTGGAAGATGTTTCTAGATACTACAAGGAAGGAAAGATTGTGTACATTGAAGACATGAATGAAGGCTTGGAAACTGCTCCCTCTGCTTTCGTTGGCCTTTTCCTTGGAAAGAATGTTGGCAAACAAGTCATTCGTGTTGCCCATGAATGATCCATTACTTTTCATGCTTACTATGTTGTAACTGAAAATTTTGTTGGATGAAGAGAGATTCCACCATCCTAGCAAAATTCTTACTCCATAATGTTGTGTACTAATAATGTGCCATTACCTTTTATTTTATGCAAAGCCTTATTTTCTCAAGTTGCTACCAAAAATTTGTTGTGTATTACCTTTGCACATGAATCTTTCAAAAATTTACTTCTAAATATGTGTTAAATGATTGAATAAAGTTCTTAGGGAGAAAAATCAGTTAATTTGTCACTATTTTTTCCCTAAAGAGTAAATGTTACCCAATGTTCATCTATAGAAATAGGTAATAAGTTATGCTTTTTTTTACTTTTAGTGATTTATCATAAACATCCTCCGGTGTTATTCTATATTCTTTCATTTTTGGTCTAAATTAATTTTCATGTATATTCTTTCATTTTAATTTGGAATTAAGGCTACACTACCCAAACTTGATCCAATGAAGATGGTCATAGCCCATATGACCAAATTTATTTTATAATTTATAGAATTTGCAAATCAAAAAAGAAAATGACTTTTTGACAATTCTAAAGTAAAATAGATAGGTGCTCTAAACTCCGATCCTCCAAGTTTATTGTTCATAAACCAGATAAATTCAAGATTTTAGTATATCACAGATAAATAAATATTGATTAGTTAAATTTATGGTCTTTAGTTAATTCCTTTATTTTTTTCTTTTTGGTATTGAATATAATCCCCTTAATACATTTTATTATTATTCGGAGGAGACAAAATATGAATGGGCCCTGTGAGAAGAAGACAAGACCCAACTCACTTGCTTGGCTGGCTCTTCGGCCATTTAACAAAAACCAACACTGCTAATTGTTTGAACAAAAAAAAAAAAAAAAAGCGGTGACCGGTGATTGAGGATTAGGGATTCGTGGGTCAACTCTTCAATGGAATCTCCGCCACCCCTCTTACGTGTCTCTTTTCCAATTTCAATTTTCAAATCTAACGCACGCACGCACGCACACACACACTCTCTCTCTTTCTCGTCATAGCATAGCAGTTTTCAATTTCAACTCTCTTTTAGGGTTACGGTTGTTCTTTTGCTCCTCTCTGCTTCCATTCCCCGAGATCTGCATCTACTAGGTTTTCATTTTCCCTTACTCAAACCATTATTATTATTCTCTTTAGTTTCTCTAATATCGAAAGTAATTTCAATTTCAATTTAAATTTACCTTCTGATTTCATGTGCTGAATTTCCATTTCGTGGTCCTGCGTCTTGATTATTCCAAACATGCTTGTTTCCCCTCGAAAATTTTCCAAAATATAAGCCTGATAACAAAATCCCGAAACTCTGCAAAATTTTGCGATAATAAGTAGCTACTTTGTTCTGACATTTGTTTTATAACTCCAAAAAATTATTTGTAAGTTTGCAGTTGCAGGAGTAACCTTTGAGAGACTCGCTAACTGAAAAAATGGCGGAATCATCTCGCGAGGAGAACGTGTACATGGCAAAGCTTGCGGAGCAGGCGGAGCGGTACGAGGAGATGGTGGAGTTCATGGAGAAGGTGGCCAAGTCTTCAGACAACGAAGAGCTGACGGTGGAGGAGAGGAACCTGCTTTCGGTTGCTTACAAGAACGTGATCGGTGCGAGGAGGGCTTCATGGAGGATCATCTCGTCGATTGAGCAGAAGGAGGAGAGTAGGGGCAACGAGGACCATGTTGCAACCATCAAGGAGTATAGGGGAAAGATTGAAACTGAGCTCAGCAAGATCTGTGATGGCATTTTGAACCTCCTTGAGTCCAACCTTGTACCCTCTGCTACCACCCCTGAGTCCAAAGTCTTCTACCTCAAGATGAAGGGTGATTATCATAGGTACCTCGCTGAGTTCAAGACTGCTGCTGAGAGAAAAGAAGCTGCTGAGAGTACTTTGTTGGCTTACAAGTCTGCTCAGGTGTATTGATGTTACTTTCATGATTATATGAATTATAGTTTATTAGAGAAGTAATCTTAGTTTGTCAACTGTAAACCTTAATTAGTGTGTGTATTGCTTCTGTTCTGTTATGGCGTTTGTGATTGATTGGCTGTTTTAATGGGATAGTTGTTGTTTGTGAACTCTAAATGTGTGATTCTTTGATGCAGGATATTGCTCTTACCGAGCTTCCTCCTACTCACCCGATAAGGCTGGGTCTGGCACTCAACTTCTCTGTGTTCTATTATGAAATTCTTAACTCACCGGATCGTGCTTGTAATCTCGCCAAGCAGGTATTGTTTCCACCTGCTTTATGTTCCATTGTAAATTCAAGTCCATTTTCGAACTCTAATTTTTTAGAGAAATCCGATATCCATTATATCAAATGCAATCGTAATTAGTTCTTTTAGTAGATTGAAATTTTCATTTTTGCATTCATTTCATTATTATTTGAGAATGTCGATGCACATCATGCATTATATTTAGAGTTGTGATAGAGAGACCTAACTTATAAGCCTAATTATAGGCCTAATACTTAAAAGGGTAAAGAATTCAATCATAAATGTTATTTTTTATAAACATTAAAAATGTAAAAAATGTAAAACTTTTTCTATGTAGAAATTAGGCCTATAATTAGGTTTATGAGTTAGACCTCCATATCATTTTTCTTATATTTATATCAAGTGTTTGCTAGTTGCTGCATTATCCTATTATGATGATGATGTGTCTAAAAGCTCTAAACTATGCACTGTTTTAAAATGCTTATATGTGACAGGCATTTGATGAAGCAATTTCCGAGCTTGACACCTTGGGTGAAGAATCATACAAGGACAGTACCTTGATCATGCAACTTCTCAGAGACAATCTGACTTTGTGGACATCTGATATCACGGTCTCTCTCTCTCTCTCTCTCTCTCTCTCTCTCTCTTGATTTGTCTGTGGCTGTTAAAAGATTAACAACAAAATATATTGTCTTTTAAAATCTTTATTCAAAAGCAAACTTGTTCAATGGAAGAGCTTGAAACAAATTTAAACTTGTTTAGTTGTACAATTTTGTATTTTAAAAAACTTTTGTTTGAGCATCATTCCTGTCTCAAGCTTTGTTGCTGACTTGCTGCCTTGTAGTAGTTTCTAGGTGTTAGGCTCGTATCAGTAGCAAAATTTCATACTCATACTTGCCACAATAATGAAACATACCATTCCATATATTCTTGCTGTAGTTATAAACTTATAATGGATTACTTGTGTTTGTTTTATAATTTATGTAGATCTTTTGTGTGTGTTTGTGTGTGTGTGTGTATGTGTAGCAATAGTAATTGCAATTGACTGTATCCCAATCTTCTCTGTCGATTGTCATCAATTTGAGATAATATTCACTGTTTGTTTCTCCCAATTTTTTAATTTGAATTTGCTCTTAATATTTCAGGATGAAGCCGGAGATGAGATCAAGGAAACATCTAAGCCACAACCAGACGAGGGGCAGTAGTAGTGTAGTAGTTCATGGGATATGCTCTGTACTTCACTCGTTAATATAGATTCCATCTGGGTTGCCATAGTAGATTGTATTTACAGATTTATATGATTTCAAGTACGGGTTGTGCTTGTGATTTCCAATATTTCAATGGATTCATGTATGTGTTTTATTGATCAGAATATTTGCCTTGGTGGTTTAGTGATTTACTTTTAAATCGAAATGTTTAGTGTTCTTTTGAGATCATCATTCACCTATACTGCTGCATGTTCTGGTTGCTAGATCACATTTTGGTTGCTTCTGTTGTATGATAGTATTAGGGTGATATTGCTTTTACCAGTTGGGAATCTGAAACCGCTATATGGTTATAAACGCACATAAATCTTTGCATGTCCTGCGCTGAGTGATTTCCTTTGCGGTGACTCCTAGAAAATGTCAAATGTTTGTAACTATTTAATTAGCTTTTTTATTGGAAGGATTAAACCACTCGTGTATGTAATTTTAGGGATTAGATCTTTTTTGGGTCAATAATGTTGCATCCTCTTTAAGGGTCAAATGTGTCATGTATACTTGCACAATGCACACTTTCTTTCGCGATAAGATATTTGATGAGTGATGACTATTAAGTATAAGCAAAAACACTTGCTGTCATAGTTAATGTGGGCGCCTGCAATGTTAGAATAGTGCTAAACTTGGTCTGCACTAAGAATGTAGAAAGCCATCAAACTAAATTAAGAAATCTACACATGAAAGGGGGGCGAAAATGTAAAATCTTAAAACATCTAAATTAACCAAATACATGTCGAGTGTATAGTAGCAATCTTTGACAACTTAACGAGGGATAAAGAGCACTTGGCCAAGTTGACTTGATTTATGTGAGTTCTGTAATTTGACAACATTTTATGTATGTTGCCAATTGAAATACTTTGCATACATAAAATGGTTCTTTAAGCTAGATATTGCGACTGGTGGATGGCGTTCTACATTTTCTATTGAAATGGTTAGATGAAGGTAGAGATTAGATTTTGATGATGTTATCTTGTTATGTGGACTAGGGTTGGGGAAGAAGGTGGCTTGGATTTGGTGATAGCGACAAAGACTGTAAAATGGTACATTGAAGATATTGTGTTGCAACTCTTCATTCTCTTGATAGTTGATAGGATTAGGGCATTAAGCAAAGCATGGAGCAGGTGTATTAATTAAGGTGAGTAGCTGAGGCATGTTGCAATCACTAAAACGCAAGTAGGCGAGGAGTTTGGAAGATATTTTGGTGGAGATTTTATTGGGTAAAAGCAAAGTGGGCAACTGCCAACTACTAATACCTAGCCCATATGAATACGCGTCAAACCCAAAAGGGGCATAATCGTCCATACACACAAAAATGGCATTACTCTAGTGTACTGAACACTAGTTATTAGTGCGCTTCTTAGCTAATGCTTCTTGGTTTGCGTTTGCTGCTGAGACTGCGAGGTTCAATCTCCTCAGCTGCTGCTTCATTCCAACGCACTCAATACTCGCTCTTTTCTTCAACTTCTTCTGCAATGGCTGCCACCGAAGAATCGCTCCGCAAGGCCCTCTCTGATAAGCAATCTGCCGTCGAGGCTCAGGGAAATGCCGTCCGTGCACTCAAGGCCGCCGCAGCACCCAAGGCTGACATCGACGCCGCCGTCCAGTCACTCAACGCACTCAAGCTCGAGAAGACCGACGTCGAGCGCCAGCTCCAGTCAATCCTCTCGTCCGACGGTGGACTCAGCAGGGAGGCGTTCCGTCAGGCCGCTGTCAACACTCTTGAGCGCCGCCTTTTCTACATCCCGTCGTTCAAGATCTACCGCGGTGTCGCTGGCCTCTATGACTACGGCCCTCCCGGATGCGCTGTCAAGTCCAATGTTCTCGCCTTTTGGCGCCAGGTATCCACAATTTGTTCAATAACTGATTTTGATTTTAATTGAAAACTTAGGGATTTCGAATTTTGGTTGTGGTTGTGGAATTTGCATGTTGTGTATTGTAGAAGGAACTTAGTGAGATTAGAGTTATTTCACTTATTTGAGGTTGCTGATTGGCGCATGCATGTGGTCACAAAGTTAATCGTGATGCTTATGATATTAGTTTCATTAGTTGAACTTAAGTTGATTAAGTTCTGGCATGCTTAAATTAGAAATGGAAATGGATATGTTTACCATTTCATTGTTAAGCTGAGAGGTTTATGTTGTGTTGTGTCGTGTCACTTTGAATTTGGCAGCATTTTGTTCTTGAGGAGAACATGTTGGAAGTTGACTGTCCCTGCGTGACGCCCGAGGTTGTCCTGAAGGCTTCAGGTCATGTGGATAAGTTTACTGACCTCATGGTTAAGGATGAGAAGACCGGGACATGTTACCGTGCCGACCACTTGCTCAAGGACTTTTGCAATGAGAAGCTGCAGAAGGACCTCACCATGTCATCCGAGAAGGCTGCGGAGCTTAAACATGTCTTGGCAACCTTGGATGATCTCTCTGCTGAAGCACTTGGTGCCAAGATTAAGGAGTATGGAATTACAGCTCCCGAAACCAAGAATCCACTATCTGATCCTTATCCATTCAATTTGATGTTCCAGACATCTATTGGTCCATCTGGCTTGAGCCCTGGGTAAGTGACTTTCCTGTCAAAGCATGTGCTATTTTCTACAAATTTACTGTGGTGGCGATATTTATCTCTTGTTCAACTGTGGCAGCTATATGCGTCCTGAAACTGCACAGGGCATATTTGTGAATTTCAAAGACTTGTACTATTACAATGGAAACAAACTCCCATTTGCTGCAGCCCAAATCGGGCAGGCATTCAGAAATGAGGTTGGTAATTGTTGCCTTGATTAAACTCTACAAATGCCTAGATGTTTCTCTTTCAACTTGTTACCATTATTGTTTACAGTGATGACAGGTTTATATCCTTTTCTTATTCTTCATTGGATGTCTGTGTAGATATCTCCCCGACAAGGTCTTCTTAGAGTCCGTGAATTTACATTAGCAGAAATTGAGCATTTTGTTGACCCAGATGATAAATCTCATCCAAAATACAAAGAGGTTTCTGAATTGGAATTTTTAATGTTCCCAAGGGAAGAACAAATGTCTGGTCAATCTGCAAAGCGAATTCGTCTCGGTGAAGCTGTGTCAAAGGTCAGTTGAGCTATGATAGGCTCAAGCTTTCTTGTTTTCTTCTGCCCTGAGTTTCAGTCATCTTCTCTGACGTGTGGTTATTCTTTTTCTATTCTTTTTTTTTTATTTTTAATTATTATTATTATTGTCAGGGAATTGTCAACAATGAGACTCTTGGTTATTTCATCGGTAGAGTATATCTTTTCTTGACACGTCTTGGTATAGACAAAGACCGGCTACGATTTAGGCAACACCTTGCTAATGAGATGGCCCATTATGCTGCTGACTGCTGGGATGCTGAGATTGAGTGTTCCTACGGTTGGATTGAGTGTGTTGGCATTGCAGATAGGTCTGCATATGATTTGCGTGCTCACACGGTAATGGCCATTGATCAGTTGATATCTTAATTCTTTATTAAACCAAGATACAGTTCTAATGGATGAATAGTATGGCAACTTTTGTTGATATAATTCATATTGTGTATGTTAACAACAGGATTAAGGAAATTTGATGTGTATGCTATAAATATGATTCATGTGTTTTGTCGATTTTGACATATTGTAGAGTAAAATATATTTTCCTCATCAAAAAGACATTTTTCTCCTTCATCTTACCATCACCTGATAAATTGTTTGATCTATCACTTATTCCCCTGCAGTTCGCATATTCTACTCTTGAAGTTTTGTTTTGACTGTCTAGAGTTTACTGTGCGTTTGATTGAATAAAGCATAACTATGAAACAACTTACATGGGCTAAAAAAAAAGAAAGAAAAACTGGAAGGGCAGTAAGTTTGGAAGTGCCTCTACTTAATGGGTCAAATTGCATTATATTTTACCCTACGTTGTAATATCATGATCACTAAATAATCTTTTAGCATATTATTATAAACATGTGGTTTGTTTCTTTCTCATTGCAACCTTTGTATTTGATATCTCAGGATAAAAGTGGGGTTCCGTTGGTGGCTCATGAAAAATTTTCAGAGCCTAAGGAAGTGGAGGTACTATTCAACATTAATAATGTTTATATATATCCTGTTCCCTGAAACTTGATCTGCTACCCAAAAAAAATGTGGGAGCCATTGGTTGACATGGTTTATGTATGATTCCAGAAATTGGTTATAACTCCAGTCAAGAAAGAGTTAGGTCTGGCATTCAAAGGGAGTCAGAAGAATGTG
>JASCZI010181450.1:16094-42987 GCA_036250425.1 Stylosanthes scabra
TGTGACACTTCATAATAGCTATTGGGATTACCTTTGACTCATGGAATTCTTCTGCAGGCAATGAAGGAGAAAGAAGCTTTGGATATGAAGGCTGCTCTTGAATCAAAAGGGGAGGTGGAGTTTGAAGTTTGTACACTTGGTAAAACTGTGACTATTACAAACAAAATGGTATCCATTCAGAAGGAGAAAAAGAAGGAGCACCAACGAGTTTTTACACCATCCGTGATTGAACCATCCTTTGGAATTGGACGAATTATTTATTGTCTCTTTGAGCACTCTTTCTACATGAGGCCAAGTAAAGCTGGGGATGAACAGTTAAATGTATTTCGCTTCCCTGCAGTTGTGGCTCCTATTAAGTGCACAGTTTTCCCTCTGGTTCAGAATAAACAGTATGAAGATGTTGCTAAATACATTTCTAAGTCATTGACTACTGCGGGTATATCAAATAAGATTGACATTACAGGTTAGTCAATATATAGAAATTATCATCAACTCCATTTGCTCAATAGTCAATACAATTTTAGAGATCCTCATTGTGAGGATCACAAATACTAGATGCTTGCATGAAGGCAAGATATATGGTTGTTCACATACTTTGCACAGTCTGATTTGATATTAATGATGAATTAACTGGTCTGATCATACCTTAGACTAATGTTGTGCATTTGTTTACCTTTTGAAAATATTAACAGGTACATCAATAGGAAAACGATATGCAAGAACAGATGAACTTGGTGTGCCCTTTGCAATCACTGTTGATTCAGCATCTTCAGTAACTATTCGGGAGAGGGATAGCAAGGATCAAGTGCGGGTTGATGCCGAAAAGGCTGCATCTGTTGTTCGTGAGGTGACTGAAGGCCACAAGACATGGCAAGATGTGTGGTCAACTTTTCCCCATCACTCCTCAGCTTCCACCGAAGAATGAGGTTTCACTCCTCTCACTGTGTGGGTTGACCTCTTAAACTTTTTAGCTGCAGAAGTTTTTGTCATGTTCTTTGTTTGAAAGAGTCGAACTACAGGGATATTTTTTTTTTTCTTTTTACAAACTAAATGTGTCTTCTTTTTATGATTGAGTTCCTGCCTTTCTGCAACATACGGGCTTATTGACTCGCACATTTTGTATCTGTTAGAAGATATAGATATGTTATTTTAACTAGTTTAATTCAGTTTTCTCGTTGCTTCGCAAAGTCGAGTGATCTAGCTCAGATAAGAAATTTACCTCTTGAAACTATAATTTGTGGAACGCAAGAGAAGTATTGCTTAAATGTCTGACAAGGCATAGCAATCAACCAAAAACACCCATATGAAATTTCCTCCATAGCCTAGTAATATTTGCTTGTGCTATTTGAAAAGAAAAGCATTTTGTTGAATTCTAAGTTCTAAGGTGGCCAGGTATGATGTCATTATTGGTGAAATTGAGCTACAGGCTACAGGTGCCAAAAACTATTTGGTCCCTATTGCTCCCGTAGTGGTCCTATTGCAACGCATCATTCGTTCAAAAGAAGGTCCTGTGACTCATATACTCATATTCCTCTCCTCCATGAAGAAAGACTTCAATTATGGCATTCATTCAGAGCATGATTAGTTAAAGACAAACTCCAAAAGAAGGAATAAAGATACTCACACATAATAAGGCCCATCCCTTTTAGCAATGTCACTATTCTGACTTTGCTAGTTGCTTCCTTTACGATTCTGTTTCAAAAACTCCGTGTTTTTATCGTGTTGCATTGAAATTGAAACTAGTTTCAACGTAGCTCTAGTTATTGTTAGATACACTGCGATGACTCTCTCCATCTTTTTGTACCAAATAAGTTTATCAATATGAATAACACTCCTATTTTACAAATCATCATAATTAACACTACATCTATTTATTTGTTAAAATTTTAGTGACAACAATACACTAGATCAGAACTATAGCATTGTAACATGTTTAACAGTAGCACTATAACAGAAAAAAGTTACACATCAATTGATGCAGTACGGAGTTACTGGTTCATAATGAATGCTCTAATATGAGATATCATCTCTTGTGTCCGAGAATGAGAAAGCTGATAGTTATGAAGCACTTGGAATGCATGGCCTACACCTTTGTACATAACTGTTTCAACCCTTTTCCCTGCTCTTGCCAAACTATTTGAAAACTCCAAGTTTCTCTCTCTCAGTATATCCAATTCTGAGACACATACCATAACTGAAGGAAGCTTCATCTCCCTCAATTTGGTTGTGCCATTTGCAAGAGGGTTGCAATATGGATGGTCACGGCTGGATCCAAGAGGAAGGGCGAGGCGCCAATAAGTGTCAGAAACCGGCAAAGTTAGCGCCGAATTCGGCGGCTGATGATGAGAATTCCTCTCAGACAATGTTCTTTCCTCTCCTCCAAAGAAAGGTTGGATCAATATGACACCCTTTAGACACAAATTGGAGGTTGATGATCCCATTCGTGTGGCCACATTGAAAGCTATGTTGGCTCCTGCACTATCACCACCTAGGAACATGGAATTTATGTTGCAATGGCTCAGCCACCAATTTTGCAAACTAGATGGATTCAGTGCTTCTCTTTTCACCCAATTGAGAGCACTGATTCCATCATCGTATGCGGCCGGAAGGCGATTCTCCGGTGCCAGTTTGTAGTCTATGGACACAATGACAAAGTTTGCTTTGGCAGCAAGATTGGTCAAGAACTCATGGTAACAAGACCAAGCAGCCGAGCCAACACAGAATCCTCCACCATGGAAGTAAACAAGCAAAGGAAGCTTATTATTATTGTTGCATTGGAGACTCTTCTGTAAAGGCACGTAAATTCGTGCCCATAAGTTGGTCTCTTTGTGGATGATAATGTCTCTGGCAGTGACACCGCGTTCTGATGCCACTGCCGGCGAGACATTAGGCACAATTGGTGGCCTTTCAACTCGCCCATCTCTTCGAACTCTTATGAGTCCTTCAATTTCCTCAGTGATGAGATCACGTTGGAGTTGAGCATTGTTGTTCACTTGTGTGTTGTGCCTAAGAGAAATGGTAGCCATGTTATTATATTATGCTATAGAAGTTAGAACTCTGATCTTAGAAATATATAAGAGAAGGTTCTATTTTGTGATGGCATGCATGGTGTTATGGTTTAGTCCCTTATATAGAGAACAAAAGAGAAGGAAGAGTGTAGGAGAATGTGAAAGGGTCAAGTCAAGTTAGAAGGAATGAAGGTAGAGGAAGGTTCAATTCCTTTATGCTCTTTTAAAATGCAGCAAGTGGGTGAAGCCACATACATATGAATAACTCCTTCTGGTGGTGGTGGTAGCTGAAGTTGGAAAATCCCTTTTTGTTTTGACTATTTTCAATTCTACTTATTAATTAATTAAGATTGCCTTTCATTTTTAATTTGTTTTTTTTTTCCCCCCTAAAACCACCATCTTGTCAAACTCAAATCCATTGGTAACACACACTAGAATAAATTTTATGATGAAAGTAATAATTAAACGTGGAGAATCTGATTGAATGAGAGAATGTTCATAGATAGGACGGATAAGCATTATTCTTATCCGGGAAAGTTCAATGCAGCATTTCACGCCTTACTTTTCCGATAATAAGCTAAGCATGGCATACTACCAACTTGCACTACTGCCATTGTTATCAGCTTTATTTAAGTTCTTTCTGCCACTTTTATTATATCTGCATACTGTCACTGTATATATATCAAGTTAAAAACCATCTTTTTAACACCAATTTCTTATATAATAATATTCACATATCCAACACCCTATTCTATTGTCCTTGAAATTTAACATGATTCTTACTTTAATTACAAGTTGAAAAAAAATCAAAACTATTTGTTTTTTACAACTAAACATATCTTTCAACGTGCAAGAAGCTAAGTATGCTATCAAAGAAAATTATTCATTAACTATGTTTTAGATCCACCCATTGCATTGGATGAATATACAATAATAACTATAAAATAAATAAAAAATTACACATTAATTGGACATTAAGTAAAATTATAAAAATATTCAATTGAAATTTATTCATTTGACTCATATAATATTTTTATTTTTGTTTTCTGTATATAGTCACTTTTGTTTGGGTGCCATTAATGGATGAAGTTAATTAAGTAGCAGACGGGTAATGATATGGGTGGTTTATACCCTGCAATTTGATATTGTTTTTCATTCATTATATTTTACAAAATCATATATAAGGCTGCTGCTACCAAGTACAAAAGGCAATGCATATTTGCATGTATGCAATGTATGTAGTGTAAATTAAAGTCCTTTTTCAACGTGCGTGAATATTGTGCCATGTCCTCGCTCCTCCCTTATTAGGAACTAAAAGTTAGATACTATTTTAGATTTTAGATATATGGATTAGAACCAATATGGATAATCAGGAATTTCATCATGAATATGGTAGATATAGAGTAACATAAACATAATGAATAATGAGATATTATTCTTTTTATACATTGATAACTATATATGATTTAGTTGTATTTTTGCACATATTTGTATGTGATTAATTTCGGTCCTAGCTAGCTGAAGTCTAAAAGAATAATAATGTAGCGATATATATCAGAAAAATACACTTGTACCAGTGTTTAAGAAATGAATATGAATGTAAGGCTCTTGAGTCCACAAAACGACGATATAACTTTCTGCTTCCCTTTAATTTTGAGTACGTAGTGCAAACACAAAGTTTACTTTATTCCATAAATATACCATATCTTTACTGAAATATGCTTTCTACATATAGATCATGCATGTTATTCTCTTTTTTAACACTTTCTTCGAAAGTGGAATTATAATTATTAGAAATGAAACAATTTGTTTTCTTAAGAAAAAAAATCATGCTTATTGAGGTCTTTGAATACTATACTTTTTATTATTGTTAAAATAATATAAATATATTGTGTATTGAGTATTTTGTGATTAAATTGGCACGTCATCAAACACTAATATAATTATTTGGAAAGATTTTTGAAATTATAGGTGAAGATTAATTAATGAGAAATGAAATAAAACGTGTGCATGTGAAGTATATATTGTGGGCCAAAGGGATTCATTCGTTGTGCTTTTACGAGAATCCTTTACTTCCTTTCGTCAATATTTCAACAGTACATTTTAGTGTTTAAAAGATCCTTATCTTTCTTTTCTCGCTTTTATCCTTTTTCTCCCCTCTCCATATTAACATATATTAGCGCCAGTCTATTTTTATTTGCAACTTTCTCATTGATATATAATGAAGAAGCACAAGTTGCATGGAAAAGGAATTGACAAATTGTATGCATGTCTTGAAATGAAATGTTAATAATCACATATATAATACAACTTTAGGTCATGTTTGGGAATAATAATGCATGTGAATCATCACATGGCAGTTAGCACTTCTATCTTGAACCATATCAGATTCTTCACCTCCTTCAATTTAATTAATATGATGTGCACATTACATATTATCATGAATTCCATTACGGAATTGAAAGTTTGTCCTTGGATTTTCCTAACAACTATTGGATGATGCTGCTTCTAAATCAATGCGCAAAAGCATAATATATTTTTGTATTTTCTCTTTCTTTATTCTCCCAATATTCAACTTAATCAAGTGATTAGCTTATTAATTCGTTTAAATTGTTGTCGAAAATTTAAAATTTATTTTATACATGCAACAACCCACTGATAAAAAAAATAAATTTGTCTCATCAAAAAAATACGGATCAATTATATGCCAAAAACTAAATATGATGTTAATTAACTCTGGTAATAGTTGCATTTTTCGAGCTAGGTTTTTGGGTTTAAGAGAGATTAGCAAAGCATTTGGATTAGATCAACCTTATTTGAGGAAAGAGATATTCTAGCACCAACATTTTTTTTTACTTTTAATTAATATTAGTGAACTCATTTTTTATTTTAAAAGTATTGGTCTCTTAGCATTCTCAATTGTTTGAATACACATAAATTAATTTATTTAGTAGGTCCCATTGGGAAGATTTACATGAAGAATCTAAATCTGCCATGCAATTACGGAACGTCGTGGAGGTCCATCATCCATTGAAGTGAGTAGTAGGGAAATACCTAAAAAGAAATTGGAATCTCTCATGAACTAGATTCTGAGGTGGAACGTAACAATATAATGGGTCGTCATCAGGGACGGATTCATGTATATAGTTGTGGGGGCATTTGTCCCATGAAATTTTAGAAACTAAATAGTAAATATATATGTACCTAGGCAATGCCTCCAGGCTCCAGTGTAATAATATCTTGTCCCCACATTTAAATAAATTTTATCTTTGGAGGAAAGACATTTTATATTATTAAATATTAACACAATGATAAGAGTGATTTTTATTATATAAAATTAATATAATGAGATTAAATATAAATAAATTAAGATTTAATTATTTTGATGGTCCTTCTAGTTTCACCAATTTTTAATTAAATTTTTATATCTTTTATTTTCATTTAATGGAGTTTTTATATCATTTTTAAATTTGTGATTAGGTCCCTATTAATAATAAATGTTAAAAGAAAATATTTATAAAATATGAATTTTTTATTATTCTTGCACCTTGCAGTTTACATAAGGCTTATACTCAATTAAATATATTTTTTATTTACCTTTTTCATTAATATTCTAAAAATATTCTCAATTTGTATAAATTATTAAATTAAAGTCACATATCTTTAGGAAGTTTAAAGTACATTAAAGACGAAGAAGAATGTGTATTTTATTATTCTAAACTAAAAAAAATGTCATATTTAGCGAGTTAGCCATTAATTTTGTGATATCTTCAATTTAGAAATGAAATTTTTCGTTAATTCTAACGTTTTCATCACGACATGGACCTAATTACACAATTTAAAACAATATAGGAAACTAATTGAAAGAAAAAAATATAAAAACCTAATTGAAATTTTATAAAACTATAAAGACCTATGAATTAATTTAACCTTAAATTAATACAAACTTAATTAATATATTTTAAATTTTAAATATTTAAGTATATTAGTATAATTTTTACCCACTACAAAATATTTTTGGATCCGTCATATATATATATATATATATAATGCCACCGAATGCTCTAGATTTCTCTTCATTTTTGGCTTAGGTGGTTATTATTTATGTTGATGTATGTAATTATGTATATATACATAAATAAAAAAAGCTTGACAGTTTCTATCATACCATCATGCTTTAGTATACTTCTTGGACGCTTACAACATTTTTCAACTCAAAATATATACCCAACAAATTAAGAATCAATAACGAGATTTATTGAGAGTTATTGAATAATTGACATCAAATTTGTGTTTGTCGCACTTTTCCTGCTTACCATCTCCCTTATTACATCTGGCAACAGAAGACGATGAAAAACCTTGAGAGAGATATCCATATCATGTCGTTATTTGAAAAAGAAAAAATATATATTTTTTAATTATTTCTGCTGCTAAATATAACTAAGAATTAACAAAATGACATGATATATATGTGGGATGGATAAATACAAATTCCTCCATTTGTGGGTATATTTTTCTTTAATTTTCAAGTAATGTGTGGAGCAGACACCAAAAAAAAATAATGTGTGGAGCTCAAAATAATAATGGTTTGGTGTTATCTGTTATGCATTGAGGTCCTTATGCTGAAGATATGCCCTTAACCTTCTTCTATCCTAGTTAGGATTAGGCTTAGAGATTTATTGTCCAACCACTGAAATAAAATATGAGCCACATAAAAGCCCAAAGGATAAGAAAAATAGCCCAATTCTAGACATATTGCTTGGTTAGTAATAGTTGGTCGGCTTTTATTACACATAAATCTGTTTCCCTTTTTTTATTCACAGAAAAGAAACTTTGTAGTTTCTATTCATCAATCATTAAAAAATATATTTTTTAAATTGGAGGTTACAATTAAAGAAAATGAAAATACAAATCCAGGTAATAGATAAAATAAATATGTAGAAGGTAATGTTTTGAGGGACTTTTGACATTTCCATGACTTAGTTTCTAAACAAAGTTGACAGACAAAAGCTAGTCTTTCATATACTTGTTTCTTTGTCCCATGCTGTTCTTCATATCCTGAAATTTGCATTTATTGACCTCTTCATCAAATTGCTTAGCTATATCGGTTGACTTTGTAGTCCTAATTGATTTTGAATGGTTGACTTCTATCATCAGTCTTATATTATTTTAGTCATTGTTGGTTCTGTTATTCTCATCAAACCTTTTGATGACTTACGAGTAGGGACAAATAAAGAGAAATGTTGGGCACCACTAGGTTACCAGTAACAATAATATATAAACATAGGACTAACTAATATAAATTGTACATTAATGATAATGTGTCAAGTGTCAATACTTATATAAAGAAATCTACTATTTCAGGATACAAATTATAAGTCGTAGTATGAACAAAAGGTGCTCCATATATAGCTGGAAAATAGATGCTGCTACTCAACATTTATAATATATATTATATCCATATCATCCATGCACGACTCACTTTATCTGTTGATCAAGATATAAGAGAAGCATGGTTCACGTCCTTGTGCAAAAAGGCCTGCTCCAAAATTCATCTTCTTCTTGCATCGTAGCCGCTACCTTCAAAGACAGTGACACAAAAATATGTCCCAACATTTAACTCCGTGTATATATAATATATATTCTTCTTCTTAACGAGCATTATATACGTGCTTCCTCCATTTTAAGTACCAACTCCAATTAACTTCAGCTGTCATAATAAAATGCAATGAGATCACATCATTCCATGCAAATTGCAATTTCAATGCCATAAAGAAACAAACAACTAGAATAATAATGGAGAAGGACATGGGAATTACAATGTTATTCTGAGGCTTTCCCCAATAAAATCCTTGGATGAAAATGGGGAAAACATTGCAAGCAGCAAGAATATAAATCATTAATGCGTGCTTGCCCATCCATTCCATAATCATAGTCAAGCGACTATATCCACATACATCAACCTGCCAAGGGAAGAAGAAGATAAGAAGATAAGAGCCAACAAAATTCAATAACGTTGTAAAGAGGACACCTGCAAATTAATGAGTATGTATCTAACCATCAAATAAATTCCAACAAAGAGGACACCAGAAGCGCCAGCAGTGACGCACATATAACTGAATGTGTAGAGAGCCTTATTTATGTGCATTCCTACAAGAGTAACACCAACCAAGGTTAATATCTACAAGGTAAGCAACAGAAATGTCAGTGGCACAATCATTCATTACATGAAAGGAAAATATGAAGAAATTACCAAATAAGTCCAATGCAAACCCAAATACTACAAGAAAAGAAGTTGGGATCATCCAGTATAAGATTCTAACTCTATGGTCCTGCATAACCCAATAAAGAAAAAAGTTGAGATTTTGGTATAAATAACAATTAAAAAAAAAAAAAAAAGAGACAAAATTAACAAAGAAAAAAGTGAGAATTACCTTAAAATGGACAATAATATGTCCATAGTGCAAGCCAATCAAGCAAGTAACTATAGCCATCACTGAGCTGTAATTCCACAGAAAGAAAAAGAAAATGAGGGGCACATAAAACAATTTTAAAATCAAATGGAATCTTATTAAGAAGGACATAGAGTACCTCACCTTAAGAGTCCTTCAGGGTCAAAGGGGGCCTGACACCAAGAAGGAGCATCAGGAGGCAATGGTCCATTTTCAGGGGAATTAATACTGCACTCCTGTTGATCATCATTAAAAGAATAAGTAAGTATCTGTTCAAGAAATTGCAACAACTACTAGAAAATTAGAGTGTAATCATTGTCAGAATAGCAGGGAACAACATACCGGCGTCCGTGCATATATTGGTCTTCCATACAGATGTTGTATGCCCAATATTGTTCGGTCAATCATTCCAACAGCATTGCATCCTGGTCCAGTGTCACCCCTGACTCCACATTTAACCTAGGAAATGCGTATGCAAATACATAAATCCCCACCACTAAAACAAGCTAAATAAATACTTCAAAGTTTTTACTTTGAAACCTATAAAATAAGATGACATCAACACTCACTGAAAATATTTTTGGCTCTGAAGAAGACTCGGTGGCGATTCGATACTCCCAATCAGGAACATATAACCCATACAACAAGGAAAGATAAACTCCAGATACAAGCAAAGACACAGCCCTGTCGTAATCACACATATTATCAATGCTGTTTTTCTTTTATTTCCCCCCACTATCTGATGTGAAGGATAATAGATATCAAATTAACAAAGAAATTAAAAGTCTGGAGGAAAATTGAACTCACCACTGGTATCGATACTTTCTTAATAGGGATGATCCTGAGTTAACAGTATCGTCCCTTCTGAGCCAAATTTCACACAGTGCTGTCACCAAATATGCTAATGCAATTCTCTGGCATCCAATGAGCAAAATAGACAATTATCAGTATCATAAAGGAAATATAGACAACATTAAGTGAAGAGGAGAAGACAGAGAAAACAAATTGCAAAGGGAATACCTGTAGTATTCCCATCAATCTTATGCGCTTAATATCCACCCCGAATGACAGGTCGGTCAGGCGATGAAAATAACCACCTGAGGAGTGAAGAGGATCCAAATTTAGACATTCAAAAGAGACTTAAATTACAAAATGTAAGTTCTCAACATCAGCATACATATTACTTAAGTCACCAATGCTACCTTGGCTTCAACATTCGATATTCTTCCAAAAGTGCAAATGCTAAAAAACAAAGCTTAGAGTTTAACCACAAACAAAGCCATAGGTGCAGTTGACTACCTTGAAGAAAAAGGCCCAACACCAGAAGCTTCAGAGCACGTAGAAATGCTTTTCTTGTTGCATCAGCTCTGCAAGACGGCTTCTGTTGAAGAGAAAGAGGTTCATCTAGTCAAATGATAAAAACTATCCAGCTAGCATACTTCAATGAGATACCTAACTGAGTGACATTATCACATACTCATAACATGATAATTACATAACAGTTTCAAGTGTATACCTTGTATGTGAGGGCCAGTGCAACACCAACAATGAAAAGAAAGAATGGCATGACAAAATCTGCTATTGTCAAACCATTCCATGGGGAATGATTGAGCGCCGGAACAATTCCACCAGCATCATCCACCAATATCATAAGCTGCATCAGCAAAAATAGAATGTAAATAAGACTACACAGTCTACACTTAGTCTTTGATTCGCACATAACACATTTCATATGTTACCTGACTAAAACAATCATATATCACATGTCCAATTGAGTGTCACATTTCTTAGTTAATGATAGACTATTGAATCATTTGTTAACTGCTGAATGCAAGGTCTAATGTGAAGTGTGAACTACCCACACACAAGAGGGCAAGAGGTAACTTCATTGTCTTCAAGACCACATGTGTGCCAATATCTTGAGGATAGAGGCACATGGTTTTGTCATATTTTGCACCTAATAAATACCATGTGCACACCAAGTTGAAGCTTGTCTTATACAGTGAAATTCAATAAGGCGCACCAAAGAAAACAAGGTTGAGATCTGACAGAATTACATATGGAATTTGGTGGTTGCAAAAAGATTTGACAAGTTAAAATATAGAAAGACAACGGTTGCTTATTCAATAGTCACCTTGCAAATGATGCATATTTTGTTAAAAAATAAAAAATGATATGCATGTAGCTCCTAACATGGAAACAATGATCCAATAGATAGATGCTACATTGCTACTTTCTAAAGTGTTGCGTTTCATTGTCATAACCAAATAATAAAGTAATAATAAAGCAAGTGATAGTGGCGAGTCGGTTAGCCATTACATCTAAACCACCCATCCTTTCACTATGAAGGCATTAGTTAACGTATAAACTAGAAAACTAATTTATGCAACATTAGATTATCAACACGTAATTTCGTATTAACCTAGTACTTTAAAGTATTAGAATTATTATTATAAAACGTTTATGTGGCCCCCTTTCTAAATTATTGAACAACAAAAAATAATGAAAGTGTGGCAAATTTGTTTGTTGCCTAACTAACTGTTCGGAGATTCGGCAAATTTGCCTAACCATTATTATCACTAATTCACTATTATAAGCAATCATGAATACAAGGGAAATATAGATAGAACTCATATAATGGAGAAAATATCAAGTGAAGGTCTTGTTAGATACTTTTATTGTAAAAGAAAATACATAATTTAATAAAGTGACTAGTAATTCATGGTTAATTTTATCAAATCAAAATTAGAAAACTAACTCTCTAAAATTTCATCGTCTTAAGAGACAATCTGTACGGTATTGTCTACATTAAGATGGTTATGATTTTTTCATTTTCAATTTAATTTGGGTGCTTAAAACAAGGAACGTCAACAGTTATCCCCATTTTTTGGACTTTATCTTGGTTACTAGTACTACTAGATTAAACATATTGTTATGGTCACCAAAAAAAAACATATTGTTATAAATATCAGTATTTTAAATTTTGAGTTAATAACGTAATAATATCAAACATTAAGGAAGGAACTTAGGAAGCCAAATAGACATAGTAATGATTAGTTACGATAGACAAGATAGAAGTGTACGCAATTCATTGCTTTGGATCTGGAGTGGGGTATATTCGTTTATATCAAAAATATATTCTCACATCAATAATTGCAAAAATATTTTTTTATTTTTTTGGAAAAATATATATAATTAGAAAAGCAAATAAAGCAAAGACAGATAGAATAATAAATAAATAAATAACGAAGAAAAACGAACGGAGGGCAGTTATTTTTAATTTTAAATTTTGAAACAATATTTGTTATTATTAAAAGCAAAGACGATAGAGTATTTAAATAATAATAAGGAGAGAATAATGGAGAATTTTACGGAAAGAGCAAGTAGACGTAGTGCAGTTTAATTGGACGGTGTTTGTGAATTGTGAGGGGTGCAAAGAAAGAAAGAAAAAGAAAATAAAGCGACTAGGCAAACACAAGGGAACACCAAATGGCAAATGCAATTCTTTCCTTCAAAGTAAAGCATCATCAAAAAAATACTTGGGATGCCAAAATCAATCAAAGCCTTTATAGAAGAAAATCCCTACCCTCTCTTCATTCAATTATTAGCACATTAAATTAAATAACAAGAGCAAGTTGCGATTGATTCATTGTTAGTGTTAGATGAGAAGCAACATAAATGCCTATCTAAAATGGTTGGAAAGATTTTACTAACTTGCCTTAAAACTGCGTGACTAAATCTGTAAATGTTAAATGCATAATGACCATTTTAGCCTTGTATTTATAACCAAGCATGAACTATTTCTGGCCTGGCATGCCATCGCACTTAATCGTGATCTAAAATCTCATTTCTCACCCATACGACGTCGTTTCTTGCTCCCTCTCGGGATTAAAAAATATGTTATCTTTATTACTGGCAAGCAACAGTCACAGCACATATTAATTAATTAATCAATAGCTACCAAAATTAGAGAAAATAAATAATAAAGAAAAAGAAAAAAAAGGACGAGAGAGTTTGGATATGGTGGTGAAGGTGAAGGTGAAGGAGGAGGAGGAAGGGGGGGAAATGTTACCGCAACAGTGAGGCCACGGAAGACATCGAGTGAGAGAAGACGGTGAGAGGGAGAGGATTGGTGCTGGTGCTGGTGCTGGTGCTGGTGCTTTGAAGAAGAAGAAGAGAGTTCCTGGTGAAGAATCTTGGTGCGGTGTTGTGGTGCAGCTGCAATGGTAGATCTTGAATCAGAGATCTGGTGGACTGCCATCTCAACATCCTCATCGTCTTCTTCTTCCAAGTTCTTGATAGCTTCGTACTTCTCCATTTCTCTTCTCTCAACCTCGCTCTATATATATCCAGCTACCATGTATTTACACAAATAATAATGATTATCTGGAGAAAGCTATAAGATTGTGTGCTTCAAGAGAGAATGTGGTGCGAAGGGGGGGAGAGAGAGAGAGAGAGAGCTTAGCCAGAACCCCAAACTGTAGTGTGTGTTTCTTGAGTTGAGCTGCTTCTTTCTTCGCCTTTCCCCTTCTTCCCACTTTTATAGCGCATTTCCACCTGGGCCACATCCACATCCACATCCACATACACCCCTTTTTATTTCTTTCTTTTTTTTATATCATAAGCTAATATTCTATGTTTTATAAACTATTTTAAAATAATAAAAAGAATAATTAATAAACACTTTATTATAAGAACGTCTTTAGGAGACGAATAAAATTGTTTTTCGAATTCTGCTTTTATTGTCTACTTGGCAAATTTACCAAACTAGACGCTTTTATCTCAATGGGGTTTTTTGTTCTCAAATCTCAATAATTTTCTTAATTTGTTTTAGATTTTGTAATTAAACTGGTGCACCCTTCCACATCCTCAGAGATATTAATCCTAGATCCCCTCAGTTTTTTTATTCCCATGCAGACTTCAATTTCTACATATATAATACAAATATATACTTTATTTTCCTTAAAAAAGGTTACGCCCGAGGTGCATTCTTTCTAAGGGCCCAAAGTTCATATTTGTCGATCTAAGTATCTAATCATTTCCACTGCTACCTTCAAATTAATATGATCCACTTCACCTACTTCAATAATACTATGATTCACAACCAAAGTTAAAAGCTTAGGATTTCCTTTTCGTGTGTATATGGAGGGGTAGTTAAGTAATTACATATTTAAGAAAATGTACCGTACCAGATCTGCATAGGAAAAGGAATCTCAAATCTCAATTTCTCATGGGTCATCCCCCACAACCACAAGTCCACCACTGTTCCCATTTATGAAATCAAATAAAAACTTGTGTACATCTCCCTCTCCATTTTAAGTAATTTCCGCAGATGCTTGCTTACATGAAGATTTTTTGTCACCCTATCCCAGATAACATCTCAAATTCAAAATATATATATATCAAACTTCATCGTTTAAATTACTCTAAATTCAAAAAAAGGTTTCGAGATTTTCAAATACAGTACAAATTTGAAGATAAAACTGTAATCCATAATTTGAATCACTTTTTTTTCAAAAATAGAAAAACTTTAAATTAAAATGCATACTAAAATTTAAAGATAGAACAACAAGATAAAAATACATAGACAAATTAAATTGAAATCAAGAAATCTAGATATAACTTTTACGATTTCAATATATATATCTTTTAGAACGAAAGTGTAACTTCAATCACATTCACATACCACCTATGTTTAGATTATATATTAAATAATACAGTATTATTCAACGTGAATGTATTCCTTATAATTTAGGTTAACTATTCCCCCTCTCCCTCCCCTTCTTCTCTTTCAAACGACTATACCACTGGTTGTTAACCAACACTCGGTATTCCATATTATCTCATTATAAAATAGTTAAATCAAATGACAATATAATAAATAATTTAATTAAAATTATAACAATCTGAGTATTAAATCACAATAATATATAATAAAGACCATCCATATCAAATTTCATCAAAATCAATAAATAATTAATTGAATACATTTTTGCCTCATTATTATTATTATTATTATTATTATTATTATTATTATTATTATTATTATTATTATTATTACGTGGGGCCATTGTGTGGTTAATGGATAAACCTGTAAATAGGAGACACGGAATAATTCGGCATCCCATAAAGATATTTTAGCATGATCAGCGTATTATGGTGCTCCTCTAAAGGACAAATAATTTTTTAAAATAATTATATGTACAATAAATTTGTTGACCAAACAAATTACGTATATTGAAATATTACTTTCTTAATACCAAGAAATATTACTTTCTTTATACGAATGCATCCTTATTATCTCGTCATATTCCAGTATCTTGCGTATAAATGAATTAATTTTGGAATGTGTATATATATCTTTCTTATAGATACACTTTTTTATTTTTGACACTTATATAAACATTTTCAAATTTAACGTTTTGAATTTGTTTTGGAATACACTACACAAAATAAATAAATATAAAAAAATTATTTATACACTAAAATTACCGTATTTATTTATTATGTATTAAAATATATATTTATTATAGTTAATTTTTATTTAAGTCAGTATATATACATTGTATAAATATACTTTTAAATTGAAATCCAATAAATTCAACAATCAGGCGCTAAAAGAATCATCAGAAATCAAACTTTTAAAAGTTTACTATTAAAATTTAAATTGATGTAGTAATGATATTATTGGAAATGAATAGTAATAAGGCCAGATCAGATAAATAATTAAGCGCATGATATAATTAGTCCCTCAAATGTAAATAATCTGAAAAGTTAGGGTAACGCAACACGAGACAAGTGTTGTAGGAACTACGTTAATTGAAGGGTAAGAATTGAGATATAGATCCAAAAATGAAAGCGAGCTTGGCTTATATGACTTCCATATCCAGATATTTTTAGTTGCTCATTCCAGATACAACCATGTCAACTGTACATAAAATATCGATACATACATATATACCAATCAGTTATTGTATTGAAATATATATTTGATTGATCATTTTACTAAAAAATATAAATAAACATAATATATATATATATATATATATATTAGTAGATGTTCTCGTTATTGTGAAGCTATTAAATTATTAAATAATAATAATAATAATAATAATAATAATAATAATAATAATAATAATAATAATAATAATAATATATGTAGTTTGCACCGACGCGTTTTGCATACAGCACAAATAAAGACGAACACAGATATAGCAGCACTTTTGTTAATAAACAACAGTAGTACGATATATATATAATTTATTATTGTATCTAACTATTACCATCCTAGCTTTTATCCACTAACAATATTAGGTAACTGCAATTGATTATTATGCCATGTACTTGTACGAAAATTAAAAACTATCTAAAAAAACAAAAAAAATATGGCAGGTAATGGTACCGGCGGTGGTTTATGAGTTTTCGGTATATATATGAATTTAAAAGTTGTCACTATATAGATCCACACAGCAATGATGTGATAATTTATACATATAATAATATGCTGTTAACCACTTCATCAGTTAATACTTATATAGATTTTAAAATTAGAGGGTGGCGATACTATATTCGTTTTTTTTTTTTTTTTAATAATAAATAAACGCTCTTTCGTTTCCTGCAGACCTGCACTTTAGTAACGAGTTGCATGCAGCATGCTCTCAGCTCTATTTAAAGGGTATATATGTATATATTCATTTTAGGGTATTTGTCGTTTACAGGGGAAAAAAAAGGGTGAAAGCAGTTAAATAAAAAGAAAATACATGAACAACAACTACCTTAATGATCCCTAGTAGATTAGGTTTATGATTGTGTATGTTGTACTGCCTTTTGATCCAAAATTTCAATTCATCTTTATCTAGTCATGCTAAAGAACTAATAATAATACTATAATAATTAATTTTATCTAATAATAACTCATTAAAAAATTTTAAATAATTTTTAAATGTTCTCTTCGGTATAATTATAAATTAATTAAATATTTTAAAATTAATTATTTTAGATGTTTCATAATATAAATTAAACAAATATAAATCATATCTTATATATTACTCTAGCATATGCTTCAATAATATAATTAATATTAGTTCCCAAGATCTCAAGACTAATTCATATTAAAAATAGAAAAAAAGTATTTATTAATTAAAATTTAAAATATAATTAGAAAAATGATTGAAGAGTGCAGTGATGCATTATTTTGGAAATTTATTTATGTGAAGTGCATGTAATGGGCGGTGCAACATCGTCATAGTAATATGGAACCTAACAGAACATGCTGGGTCATCTTCTTATCTTGTGGTCGTGGCCCCTAAATATTCTACTATTTTATTCGTATAATGCACCTTCACGTAGGAGAACAACTTCTGTTTTCTAAATTTATCTTTTGCCTCAATGATTGTTCTTTTCATAAATGTATTTAGGTTAATCATGTGGATCAGTTTAACGAAAATGGAAACTTTACAAGCTTACTTCAAAATGTTTCAATGGAATTTAAAAAAAAAAATCAATTTTTAATAATTATATACCTAAGAGGAATAATGCTACACGCACGACACAAGCCTTTTGCTCATCTAATAAATTGAAATATATCGTATAGTACAAAAATATTGAAATACAACCAAGAAATATTTATACACAATACAAAATTAGTTATATATAACAAAAAAAAAAAGATCAGTACAAAAATAAAAATACTTAGAGGAATTTAGCTTGAACGATAAAAAAAGACTTTTACATATACTTCTTTTTCCAAGTTATTAATAATAGCTATTTGATCGTCTGAAAAGTTAAGAAAGATGAAAATGATCTAAATATATAACCCATTTGATTATTAGGGCTTCATCACATAATACGGTAAACCTAACCTACTTGTTAGTAATAGATATAACATGGAAAAATTAAACTATATTATTTCTTAAGTGTTCTGATTATCGTTTTCAATATATACTTTTCATATTTCATCAGTGATAACGTGATATATTAAGTTTTACCATGATGTAATACATAACATGAACGAATATATATATTTCTTTTATGATGTTCTGGTATCAACATGCATACTGCCGCAAAGTATAAACTAATGAATAACGACTGAACAAATTAATTAGCTAGGCATTGCAGTTGCACCCAAAACAAAATTAGGTATTTCACCAAAAGGTAGAAATTACCAATATATATAGTGGAGTGGGAGCTTATCCTGCTTTAATCGTCACTGCTGATAATGTTATTGTTTGCAAATTGATTTTAATAATTTTTGTATATCTGATGATTATTTTATCATTCTTCACTCGTTTATGTTCGTTATTGTTTAGGGGTTTCATGAACTTCTCAATTAATAAGTTATCTTAAAATTTTTTATGAAAAGTAGATTGAAGACATGAAGTTATCATGATCCTCTTATTCCGAGTTCTCGAAATTTGTCATTCTTTATGGTAAAAGATATACTTATAAAGACTTCAACATTAAAATTAATATGTATGTGTTATCAGAGGCACACTAACTTAGAAATTGTCATCCTTAAGATTTAACCTCCGTGAGCTTATTATATATAATCAAATATAGTAAAATAATGGGTTACCTCTAATTAGCAGTTAAATACATAAATTAAAGTGAATTATTAAGAATTACATGGGTTGGTGAATAATTATGATTATTATTTTCTATTTGATAGATACTTTTAATTAAGGTGTAACATTTTCCTTAAAATTTTCGATATCAAATTAAATCTTTAGGACATTAGATGTTTATGAATTCGATTCTTAGTATTAGGTCTAAAAAATGTTATTTAACTATATAAATCATGAAAGAAAATAAATATTTCTTCAAACTCAAAACGATTTTTCTGTCTAAATAAACTTAGAAACGATTAGTCCATCATGCATCATTTTGAAATAAAAAAATATTTGTATATGGATATAATATTAGTAGTTGATTTTTTTATATGTATATAATATTTTTTTATTTGTTTAAATAAAAAAGAAGCAACAATAGCTAGAGGCTAGATGGAAGAAAAAAAAGAAAAAGGAAAAAGGAAAAGGAAAAGGAAAAGGAAAAGATAGCGGAAAGCGAGAAACGGAGAAAGACAAAAAAGAGTTGAGTTGCGGGGTTTGAAGAGTCCGATCCAAATGGAACGGTGGTTGTGGAAGGTGGCGCTGTTGGTGGCGCTGCTGGCCGCGCTCAGAAGCTACGCGCTGAGCCACGGATGGGACAAGGACGCCGCCATCAACTTGCTCACCCGCTGGTCACAATCCCTGGGCGTCTGGGCCATCCCTCTCTATGTCTCCCTACACACTCTCTCCATCGCACTCTGCCTCCCCTCCGCCGTCTTCCTCGAAGCCGCCGCCTCTCTTCTCTTCGGCTTCCTCCCCGCCGTCCTCTGTGTCTTCTCTGCCAAACTCCTCGGCGCCTCCCTTTCCTTCTGGATCGGCAGGTCAGCTCGCTACTTTTTGCCTTTTAGGGTTCCGAAGTTTTGCTACTGCGCTTTTATTTTTTGACTTCGAATCCAAACATGTTACAATTGAGTTGTTTATCTTCCTAGTTCCTAGTGACTCAGCTCACTCGAATGTTTAATTCGCCAATTCGATTGAAACTTGAGAGTGCGCGATTGGTTTCTTTTTGCTATCGCGATTCCTCACTAGTGTTTATTTGTTGACCTTCCAAACATGTTGGAATCTATTCCATTCATGAAATGACTCTGGAATCAATGCTTTTCCTGTTTGAATGGTAATTCAAAGATTTGTATTTTAGTGGCACGATTGTATACATGATTCACACTAGGCCACTGTGGCATCATTTGATTTAACTTGGTTGATGTTGTTCACTTGCTATAGTTCTTTTTTAAGCCTACTATTGATGTGCTGTTTCTAGTTGTTCTTGGTGTTTTATGTTAAATAGGTTCAGATGGTTTATGTTATGTTATGGTGCTCTTAGGAAATTGGCATTGCCTTTGGAAATGTTCTGAAAGGCTATATTATGGGGACTCGAATCTGTACACTTTATAAAAGTTCAGAAGGGCTCTTCATTTGCTTTTGTGTGAGTTATTTTTCGGGGGCTTTTAATCGGTTACTTATTTCTGTTTTCTTTATAAAAATTCCTTTCAGATTTTTTTATCTTTGTTTCTGGAATCAAACTGGTTGGTTAGAACATTTTCAGGTGACAAGTGTGCTTGATTTCTCTTAACACTTGGGCCTAGTAGTGGGAATAATGAACTCTATCAAGATAGCTTATACAAACTCTACCATATTTTAACTTCTTATTGTCTTTGGAACCAGAACTTTAAGAATCTAAGTTCTTCTATCTGTTACTTTAGGTATTTGGCTTCTTCTTCATGTTTTTCCCATGGCCTTTTTCAAGGCATCCCTTTCACAAATATTCAAAGCCATCCCTTTCCCATGTTTCATAATTTAACATTTTGTTTGTTTTTTTTTATAATCTTTCCTTTTTGTTTTGTTTAACGGCATATATTCTTGTATTTGTCTTTATTCTTACTTTTGAATGGGAGCCCTCCAAGTTGTCTCCTTGTGACCTCAAAGTCACGGCTTAAAGCCATGGAATTAGTTACTGATGCAATTGTCATGTTAGGGTGCCTACATTACACCCCTTGGGTGCAGTGCTTTCTCGGTTCCTGCCTAACTCAGGGTGCTTGTGCACCGGGCTAGCCTTTTTCCTTGTCTTTATTATTACATTTTACTTTCCATTAATTTGTTTTTTTTGTTTCTTATAAAAAATAGACTCCAATGATGTAAGCAGTTGTTAGCTTGTTGTCTATTATTTTGGCATAATAGGATGAGTGATAAAAATCAAATTTGAACTGAATACCAAAATCAACGTGGGATAAAGAATTTTGTAATTTTGGATTTTTATATTCATGAAATCAATGTGCATAATGGAAACAGTAGATGTTCTGGAACATTAAGTTTCCTCAAGGGACCTGAGTTCATATCCATATTCCATAGGAAGGGGCAGAATTATGGCACTATTATAGAGGGGGTGGTGAGCGACGTACTTTAGAATTTGATTCTTTGGCGTTGTAGTTTGCTTCGAGTTGTAATTCACTACGTACACCATGGCCGATACCTATTGGGTTACAATGCTATGAAATGGTAGTTTGAGTTTGTGTATAGAATTAGTGAATGAGACAGTTGTGTGAGTACTAATTCTATTTTAACCGATCCAGCATATATTTCTAGATCAGTTTATTTACATTGTCGAAACTAAATTAATGCCATTTTGGGTTGTATCAGGTTGATTTTCAGGAGTTCCAAGTCAGCAGTTGAATGGGCCCACGGAAACAGATACTTTAATCTTCTTTCAAAAGGAGTTGAGCAAGATGGTTGGAAATTTGTCCTTCTTGCTCGCTTCTCACCGGTGCCCTCATATGTTATTAACTATACCTTAGCTGCTACTGATGTTGGGTTCCTTCTGGATTTTCTTCTTCCCACTGCAGTCGGATGTATACCCATGATCTTGCAGAATACATCGATTGGAAGCCTTGCCGGTGCTGCTGTAGCTTCTGCCTCCGGCTCCAAGAAATCTCAATTTTGGTCTTACTTTTTCCCCATAGTTGGTATTTTATCAAGTGTACTTATTTTCTTGAGAATTAAAAAGTACTCAAGCCAACTTTCGGTATCTGAAAACTCTCCCAGCAAAGATAACCCCGTTGAAGCTCATTCAAAAAGTTCTTAACATTGTCTTAGGTGCAAATTAACATCATATAAGCTTTTCTTTATTATTATTTTTTAAAAAAATTTATACATGAATGTTCTGTTATAATATGAGGACATGATCTTTCACTTAGTCTGCTAGTTACATTCAGTTTTTCACTCTGATGTAAGATGTTTCTTAGTTCAGTCATTTAGATCGTGGTTGGAATTTTCCTGTTTTATTACATTCGAAGTATTTGAGTAGATTCGTTGAACTTACACAATAATTCTATCGATAGAACTGCGCGCAAAAACTGAGCTAGACATGTGGGTCGGTGGGATGCATTATGCAAGTTTGTGAATGGAGAAAATGTGTATTTTACGCGTTTTTGATTATTAAATGATGTTGGAATTCAATTGAAAGCACGATCGTATACAATTCTGTGAAAGACGTGAATAGAACATCATATCATATTCATATGGTCTATCATTCGGGTACCATCATGCTCATGCATTCGTGTAAAACACAAATTTAGAGATTTTGACTTATCAGGCAGTTATCATCGTAATGAAATTCTCTTAATAACACTTAACACGACAAAGTGTTTGATTGCGTGCAATTATACACTACTACCAGTGTGAGTCGACGTGCAATATTATGGTTTTCAACAAGGTTAATGGCGGTATTAGTGGTATCTCAACCACATTTGCTTAGTATAGATGCGCGTAACAAGTGTCTCCATTGCAGAGGATTCATGGGTGGGTCATTTTCACGGACTCATGGGTGCTTCTCCTTTGACAAGTCACATTCAGAGAAGCAGCATAAAGCTAATATGCCTACATGAAAAGACGCGCATTTTCGTGATCATATATTCATATCTATATTTTTTATCGATTAAAAAAAAAAAGATTAAATTCTGGAGTCTGGACAGCTGCATAGTTTTTGTGCGGCGTTTTACAACATGAGTAAATCGTCCTTGATCCGAAAAATAAAAAGTGACAACTTTTCCCCTAACAAAATGGTAGTGTGGGCCAAGAAGAAATGAGCAGGTGTACCACGCATAAAACACATGGATTCGGATATTTGGATTTATGTCATATCATGATCATCCATCTCCACTTCCACCCGAATAATATTACCAATTCCTCCCCAAGAAAAAAAAAGAAGCAGGATAATGATTGCCAATGACGACTAAACTCCTTTGAAGCATTTCGTGTATGTCTTAACTAGAAAAGCCATGAAGCCTCACAATCCAATACCAAACATGTGGCCATAATATGTAGCTTTGATTTTATTAAACAGACAAAACTTAAAGAAAAAGAGGGAAAGAATTGCAATGAACGGAAGAAAGTCTAATCTTGTTACATTTGAGTTTGACACTCCTACTATGAGTGTATGTACTATGTAGTCCTGCGTCCTATTTTAGAAGTAAGATTTTAAGAATTGCTCATATAACTTTAGATAATTATACTTATACATTTATGATTTTTTTTTTGGTGTAGTAAAGTTATGAATATAATGAAGCTCTGACCATAAAAGAAGAAGAATATATTATTTTTTTGGTGTAGTAAAAGCAGAAGAATATAATGAAGCGCTTCTTTCCGTTCTCGGGCTAATGTGCACTTTATGAACACAATGTTTTGGGCCCCTGGCCTCATTTTTCTGGTTTCTAGATTCTGTAGTATTTGGGTCCATAGTCAGTTTTTGTTGGCTTATTATGTATGAGTAATGGCTAAATGATGTGGGGGAAAAAAGATAAAAGCGAGTTGTCCAAAAACATTAAGAGAATAAAAAACGGGTAGCTATGCATGAGCGCGAGCGTGAGCCCAAAGAGAATTCCGAAAGAAACGGGCTTGTTTGGCAGAAGCAGAAGAGGAAGAAGAAGAAAGAGAGTGAGTAGTGCAACAAAAGGTCAAAAATAATCAAATGACATGTGGAGTGTGGAGAGTGGAGAGTGGAGGAAGACAATGTGTGCATCGTCATCGAATTTTTGTAAGCGAGTGTGAGCTGAGTCAACTCAACTGATACAAGAAGAAGAAGAAGAAACGGTAACCGCCACCGCCGTGTGCTCCCAACAGGTGCAGGAAGAAGAAATAAAAAGGGAAAGAAATGCTGCCGCCGGAGCTGCAGCCTCGATCATTCCGCCCGTACATATCAAGCTCGAGCAGCGCACCGTCCTTCTCATTCTCGAATTCCCAATCCCAACCAAGCTCGAACCCTAGCTCCACCGAATCCAATCTGTCATCCCGCAGCCATGGGCAGCAGCGTGGTCACTCTGCTTCCCCCTCGTCATCCACATCCTCCAGATCCATCAAGAACCCCTCCGGCTTCGCCCACAACTACCGGATCGCGATGGCGCTGGTCCCCTCCGCCATGTTCCTGCTGGACCTGGGAGGCGCACCCGTTGCCTCCGTTCTGGTGGTGGGGCTGATGATCTCGTACATCCTGGACTCCGTGGTGACCTCAAAGGTTCCGTCATTCTTCGGGGTGTGGCTAACACTCGTATTCTCCCAACTCTGCTTCTTCCTCTTCGCGTCGCCCTCTCTCTTCGCCACATTCAACTCCTCCGTCCCTCTCACCCTCCTCTCCTCATTCCTCTGCGCCCAAACCACCTTCCTCGTCGGCGTCTGGTGCTCCCTTAACTTCCGCTTCCTCCCTCTCGAGAACCCTTCCATCGCCCTCTCCCTCGAGCGCCTCCTCTTCGCCTCCGCCCCTATCTCAGCCTCCTCCATTTTCACCTGGGCCACTGTCTCCGCTGTCGGTATCCGCAATTCCGCCTACTACCTCGCCGCCTTCAACTCCCTCTTCTACTGGCTCTTCTCCATTCCCCGCCTCTCCTCCTTCAAGACCACCACCAGGGCCAGGTTTCATGGCGGCGAGGTTCCTCATGACAGCTACATCCTCGGACCCCTCGAGAGCTGTGTCCACACCCTCTACCTTCTCTTCCTACCGCTTGTCTTTCACCTTGCTTCGCACTACGCCGTCGTTTTTTCCTCTGCTGCTGCCTTCTGCGACCTCATTCTCTTGTTCTTCCTCCCATTTTTGTTTCAGCTCTATGCCTCCACCAGGGGTGCTTTGTGGTGGGTCTCCAAGAATGAGAACCAGGTTCATAGCATAAGGGTCGTCAATGGTGCTGTGGCTTTGGTGGCTGTGGTGGTTGCTTTGGAGGTAAGGGTGGTTTTCCACTCGTTTGGGAGGTACATTCAGGTGCCCCCACCCTTGAATTATGTTCTGGTCACTATCACCATGCTTGGAGGGGCTGCTGCTGCCGGTTCCTATGCCATGGGGATGGTCTCAGACGCCCTCAGCTCCGTGGCTTTTACCACCTCCGCCATTGTGGTCAGCGCTGCCGGAGCTGTCGTCATCGGGTTCCCAGTGTTGGTAAGCAGCTTCAGCTTTGTTTTTAATATGGCGTGTTTTCTGATCGTTGATTGTGTCTATCTCATTGATTAGCTAGCTGCCTGAGAGCTTGTTGCCATTACCTGATTGTTGATTAGGTGTTGTTTTTGCTTTTCCATAATTGGTGGTTTTTGTCTTCCTATACTTGGAATATGTTCAGCATTATTGTTTGTTCCTGTCTATGATGAGACTGTACTATGCATATTTTTTTTTTTTTTTTTTTTGATTAGTATCGACTATCTAGATGTCTTTTGATGATGGCCAGACATTGTTCAGTTGATTTTCATTCATTTTATTTTTGCAACTTGTGGGATACTTCTTGCCCTGTTGCTTATTTATTATCTGCATTTTTTCTTTTCCATTTTTTAGCAGGAGAGTTATAGATTGATATCAAGAAGGTTTATCTGTTGATCTCTGTTTGGGTTGCATGGTGGCACCTAGCACAGAGAGATGGGGGGAGACTATGTTTATTTAGATTCTTGAGGGTGAAACTCTTTTTACTTTAAGTTGCCTGGGTTTAAGATCAGCTTGAGATATTTCTTTGATGATATGATCATTGTCACTGTGCTGATGATCAATAATGGGTCTTTTGCTTCATCAAGTATTGAACTAAAAATCACACACTCTTTTGTAGATGTTGTTGCGCATTCTATCTTAATATTTTTTCTCCTTTTTTCCTTCTTCATAGCTGTCAGAGATGACATCTGAAAGAATTACAAAATGCTGTCATCAATTAGAATTGGAAATGGGAAAATAACATATGGTATGCTAAAATTCAATCAGATTAATGAAACAACTCATCAACCATAAAATAAAAAAGAAAAATAAAAATCAAGTATGGCATTATTAGCTGTATAGCTTCTTCGTAACATTTCTATTCTTCGCTGCTGGTTTTTTTGGCGGATGATGATAATATTAATTACTTTGGTGTTACATATCCAATTTGATTAGCATTCATTGTTTTCCCTTAACTCTTTTTTGACTGATTATTTACTTTTAACTTGCAGTTCCTTCCTCTGCCTGCAGTTGCTGGATTTTATTTGGCTCGATTTTTTGAAAAGAAGAGCCTGCTTTCTTACTTTGCTTTTGTTGTTCTCGGGAGTTTAATGATTACATGGTTTGTGCTTCACAACTTCTGGGATTTAAATATTTGGCTAGCAGGCATGTCCCTTAAATCTTTTTGCAAACTTATAATAGCAAATGCTGTCCTGGCAATGGCTATTCCCGGTTTAGCTCTTCTACCTTCGAAGTTAAAATTTTTATCCGAGATTGGCTTGATAAGCTATGCCTTGCTCTTATGCTACATCGAGAACCGGTTCTTCAATTACTCCAGCATTTACTATTATGGATTTGAGGATGAAGTGATGTATCCTAGCTATATGGTTGTGATGACAA